>JAOWCC010001589.1:118646279-118715272 GCA_030867875.1 Actinernus sp. WN-2022 | reverse complement strand
CTTCTGCTCGACTAACTGAAAAGATTGGCTAACAGAACCGACAAGAAAACCCAGGTAGCGCACGCACTGCACTGGGATCAAAATGGACTTGCTGAGCCCAATAAAATAGCCTAGCGACGTGAGGGTATAACACACTACAAAAATGGCAGAATTAGCGCTAGCGAAAGAGCGATTCTGGGCAGATGATAGGGCGGTCCACGCCGGGGTGTCGCTGGCCAATTGCAACTCGCCCGTGTGACGATCATCGATGTAAAGAAGACAGGGAATCCCAACTGAACGGAAGAAGTGGGTTGCTAGGTAACCGGTCGAGTGATAAATAAAAGCAGACGATTTCCAACCAAAAGGAATAGCGTTACTAATATAATAAAACCTGGACCATTGAAAGCCAAAATATTGCCTGCTTTCTTTGGTAAGAAAAATGTGAAAATAACCCGACTTATCGTCACACACGGTCAGAAAAGAATACGAAGGATCTTAGATAGAGAATCAAATTTAAAAGGAGTGTCCTTGGTCCACAAATTGAGGAAACGATTATCGTGGCATAATCTTGGCTTGGAGGGCTCGACCGTAAGGGGCATAACCAGAGCGGGGGGTGGTACTTCCCCTACCCTACCCTACCCTACCCCACACGGACATGGCACCCGATGCGAGCCCAGCAGAGATAGCGTCGTAGATAAAGTCACCAAAAGCTAAACACGACGAGCTATTCTCGAAAATGTGGTGTGGAGGGGAGTGCAGAGTTAAACTGTTCGCCTTTGTAAAAGCCCTTGAACGGGTGGAGGAAATCGAAGACGCAAACTCTGTTGGTGATCTAGGACAGAACCGTATTAGCCAAATCGAAGGGAGCTGCTTTAGCGAGGCGTCTCCACGCATCCACATGCAAATGCAAATTCCCAGCCACAAACGAGTTAGGGTCTCTGAAGGCCAGCATGGACGCGTCTGCAGAGGTTAGACCCCCCAAGACTGACTGCACAAACTGATCCGATATATGGGTATTGTATGCTGCCAACCCTTGAGCAACAAGCGGTTTCCCATCCGACTGCACCCATAAGATAGTATTTGCGTGGGGTGCAGACATTCTTGCGCGCTTAGGCGGAACGCACTGAAAACGGAAAAAGGCAAAAAGCGTATAAGAGGAGCGAAATGGGAAACGGGGTTGCTCAAGGGTTGACAGAATTATGCGCCCGCTCGAAAGCCGACAGGGAATAAAGCTCCCTTATAAAACTATCAACCCCAAAGCACCTGGGTGGGAAGGCGACAGGGGGCGAGCTGGGAACTTAAAAGCCTTAAAACGAGCGGTTCCATAAACGCATAAACCGGGATAATGGGTAATATGGAGAAAATATGATAGGGGCACCCATAAAGAACTTTTATGAAGCAAAGTGGGATCGCCTGTAACCAACAAATTATTACAAAGTATACGACGTTATCTTATCGCATACATAATCAAATATTGCCTCATAATGTCACAAATAAATAAGGTCTCAACAAAAGCATAAAGATATCGTATCACTTAACGTGATAGTAGTATACTTTTCCCAGTGCAGCGGCCAATAAAATTTAATGTAGGATCACATGCGACCACCCCTACCCCGGCCTGCTTGGGGAAGGGGGGAAATCGCCCTCGGCTGGAATAAGCCGACCTCTTGCGAAACAAAAGGAGGATATGTGCCCCGGAGCCCCGCAATAATAGCACACCATGGGTGGTATAGGCGTCTTGGCCGATGCTGCCTCCTGCGATTTTCCAACTGCCTGCTTCCCCTCTGGCTGCTTGACTCTAAGGGCTTTATCAACTTTCGCAAGCGAGTCCAATACCTTAGAGCAATCTTTATCTCCAAAGAGGGCCAGGAAGTATTGTTGAAACAGCTCCACGGGTTTGTCGAAACGCTCTCTAAGTGCTTGGGCTGCCGTCGCCAGGAAAGGGGTGTGGTTGTGTTTTGCTCCCCTGGCCGTCACAACAAGATCGTCTGCCATTGACATAGCAATATATTTATCGAAGTCGGTTTTACGCCTGAGCCCGTACGCCCCCAGCTTTTTAAGCCCGTCGTCGACCGAGTCGCTCTTTATGCTTTCCAACGCTTAAATGCGCTTAAGTAGGTTGGCGACCTACACACATGAGAAAACCAATAAGAAAAGGCCTGAATTAGATACATATCGAATTGCCATTTATTCCTATTCGGCGAAACCAATAATATACATGCATGCCGCCCCGGCGCCGGGTTGCAACAGGAGAGCACGTGTATATGAAAACAGGCATGAATAAAATTGGACCAAACAAAACTCATGCAAAAAACGGTAAATAAATAGAAGAGGTCAAACATTTCACGATATACCAAAACTGACCGTACAAATTTGATTAAGGTAAGCGATCTGAGCGCACGTGAACATGAAAACCAGAGCATGAACAAAGCCTGGCCAAAACCGATTCATGCGACAATAACCAAAGCTGGCAAAAAAAAATTAGGCTGTAGTCAGCGCAATGCTCATACTAAAATACAACAACAGTAATACGAAAAGAATCGTGAGTAAATAGAAAAAAAAACATTTCACGGCAAATAAAAGCTGACCGCGCAATTATGACTAAAGTCAGTCAGCCAGCACAAAACATGCCTACTAAAATACAACAACAGTAAATACGAAAAGAGTCGTGAGTAAATAGAAAAAACCAAACATTTCACGACAAATAAATGCTGACTGTGCAATTATGATTAAAGTCAGCGACTAAAGAGCACGTGAACACGAAAATCAAAGCATGAACAAAGCCGGGCCAAACAGATTCATGCGACAATAACCAAAGCTGGCAAAGAAAAATTTTAGGCTGTAGGCAGCGGTACGTGTATAGTAAAATACAACCACAGTAAATACGAAAAGAGTCGTGAGCAAATAGAAAAACCAAACATTTCACAACAAATAAAGGCTGGCAAATATAATCCAGCTTAACGAGCAAGCAACTACCGCACTCATAGCAAACAGCGAGTGCAAGCTACAAGACCGAATAAGCGCCGGCGCGAACCAGAAAACTAACGCGGGCCACGAGCAGAAAGAAACGGGCAAGAACTACTGGAATTAAAAAGCGGAAAAGGTTTACCTCGAGTTCGCCCTCTGCTAGCTGTGGCTCAGCTCATTTTCCAGTACACCCGCGACAGGGGCAACACTAAAGGGGATGTGGAACTTGTTCCTCAGCAACTTGTTCTGCCATGGCCAATATAAACCCAAACCGTACGTACTGTTGTGGCGACCTGTTGCAAGTGGTCCAGAGTTCCTTCCCCCACCTCTTTATATACTCGCGTGGCGCAAGACCGCTGAGCATAGTATAGGTGATGGCGAAATCGGAGTGTCACCACAAGAACAATGGCGACAGGAATAATATAGTTCTATTCAAAGTTATTTGAATATAATATATTATGCATGCAAGCGATAAACACACGTGGAAATGGGTATGTTATCTCAAGGGCTCCCTCTCATTGGACAGCAGTCGTATATTAACTGCTCCCTGGCACACAGCGGTCAAACGTCTGCACATGCGCCAAAGTCTTGCAACAACAACATATTCCAAAACAAATTCAAAGCGAGCCGGCGGCCGTCATTGTTCACACACCCGTTTTCAAACCTTGAGAACGTTTTTGTTACATTATGAAAAAAAATAGTAAACTCACAGTTTGAAGTTTGTTCAATTTCTCGTCGACTATGAAAATAAAAAGCTTAACTTTCACGTATTTTTCTTAACTTTTGGGGGTAGAAGTTCACAAGCCGAATTTTTTTTAAACGCCGGGTTGCTGTAATATGTTTTAAGGTAATTTTGCGCGGAAATTCGCGCGGCCGCCCACCAGACTGACCGTAATACGCACGCGCAGATGTTTGACCGCTGTGTGGCTCCCTGGTCTAATCATCACACTTCGTCGCAAACACCACAACGAAGGTCAGGTTTCGCGACCCATCCTCCCTGCCCCGATACGGTCTGTGTCGGAGGACACTGTAACATTTTTCGTAAAGCATGATAAGTAAAGTTAATAAAGAATAACGAGTTTGAATAAAACCATAGAGTTATCGGGTCAGAACCACCTTAAGGTAAACTGTAAGTCGAGGAAATTTAATTAAGAGTTATATATTTAAATAAACTAATATAAGGGGAATATCAATAATAAAGAGATTTTATTGTACGATACTAGTGTACGCGTGCTGGGAAGGAGGCCATGATTTCTGGTTATGCTTAGATCTATTCTTAATCACTAGTCGACTTAAGGACTAATATGTATAAATTTAAAAGTAATAATAGTACGTGATCCGGTTTCTACAAGAGAGTAGGTAGCTTAATCATGAGCATATAGATAGAGGTGACAATTATGACAATTAGTATACACCTTTCTTACTGTTATACCGTCTTTCTCCTACATGTACTTGTTCCTGTACAAAGACACCTAAAGAAAAACCTTGTAAACGCTCCTACAACGACACTCCGTGTCTACACTGGAGTGTCACATCCCATACCTTAACACAAGAACAATGGCGACAGGAATAATATAGTACTATGTAACAATCCCCATTGTTAATGAAGTTGGGTGAGTGGTGTTTGGGCGATTTTGGGCCTTCTAAAGCAGTTTATTAGGCCTCGAAGTTTTGACGGTTGGCCGCGTGTCTACTATGATTAGATACAATTATGTCAAAACTTCGAGGCCTAATAAACTGCTTTTAATAGAAGGCCCAAAATCGCCCGAAAACCGCTCACACAACTTCATTAAGTATCAATCTTTTATTTTTGAAGATTTATTACGTAGGAATCGGAAAAGAGAATTCACACGGAGCAATTAATATATAAACTCTTCTGAGATCGCTGTACAGTATATGAAACTAAACAGATCGATATACCACAAGTAACCAAACAGACTAATAAGCGGTAAATATACGTCGAGTCTGGGAAGCCTGTGCCTAAAGGCGGAAAATATTTGTTTACCAAAACGTCTAGATCTTCATCAAAAGCTGACCATTTTTCGTCGAAAGAAAGCGTAGTTCCAAAGAAACAATTTACATCTTTATCAAGCGAGAGAGAGAGAGAGAGATTGCATGCGCATGGTAGCTAAAAAAGAATGCAAGAAAGATATAAAACGATACTAGAAATGCCGTATAGCGATGCTTCTTGGGGAACATCGAGGATCTCGGGGAAACAAAAACTCACTGTTTCCCTCGGGGCCAGTCATTAAGTGTTTAATATTACATTTGATGAGTTGAAGAGCGTTGATACACATTTAGCTGGATTTTCGTTCCTGTTTTTTTTGTAGAGGTCGAGGTGAACTTAACTTTCTGCCGGCACCAAATCTTACTTAATATCTAACTTTGAAATGGTTTCAATCTTACACTCAGCCAATCAGAGAATGCTACTGGAATCACTTGTTCAGAAAAAGCCATGATTTATACATAGGCAAGCCTATGGGCGGAGCTCCGGTTATGTCAAATCACGGCTAGTGAAAAGGGAAATGATAGAGGTTAAAGTTAGAGAAATACTAAACTCTTTTTTTGTTATGAACATTGAAACGTCATCTGGTAGAGATGGAAAAGACTTATTGCATAGGGCTTACGAGCAATTAGTCTGAGTCCGAGATCAGATGCAGGTAAAACATATTCTTTTTATTCTTTTTTCTTGAGAAAAATATCATAATGAGGGAAGAAGAGCTAAATAAAACAATATCCGGGGTAAAAAAAAAGGGAAAACAAAAGAATGTCTGCGGCGGGGACTCGAAGTCACGAATTTTCCAAATCGCGAAATTAAGTTGTTGCGAAAAGGTCCTACAATAAGGCATTTTCCCTTCCCTCGGTACTAGCCAGGTTGATGCTATGTTATGTTGCTGTGCTCTATTGCAAGGTAGCACGAGTATCTCTTGCATAATGCCAATTTAAATAACTCTATATAATACTAAAAACACAAATATTGTAACTGATGATATTTTAAAAATATGTTAAACTTCAGCCTCCTGAGAGTGGTAACTATTTGTTTTACGCGGCTTGTGACGATGAGTGTGAGGTTTGGGTTACTGAAACACGCGAGGAAGGCCTGGACGAAATTGCACTACAAGATGATAAACATCGCATTAACGTCATGAAACTTTGGTGGTGGACTTGGTCTTGGTATCAGCAGTGGGACAAGTGAGTACTGTATTTAGCTTCTTTTTAATCCCTATACAACTGAAAGCTGATTGCAAAGAGGAGGTAATTGCTTTAATACTGATATATGTTCAAAATATCCTTATATTCAGTAGCCCAATTATAATCGCAAATTTTAGCAAGTGTGAACGGAAACATAATCAAACCAAATTGAATGATGTACAGATAACTTCAATTGTACTTGAATTGAGTATTTAAAAGAATTATAAGCTATAATCATCACTGTTCGTTCAAAGTTGTTACTAACATAGTTAATCCTTTTAGTAAGATCGTGGCTGTCCGACAGCCGATTCCCTTCGTGCTGCTCGTGAGTGAATGTTGTCGGTTAACCGAAATCCTGCAGCATCATCTCGGTTTAGGACCACTTGACCAGTTCCATTCTTGAACTACAGGTGATCCATAGCAATATTCCAGTGAACATCAGGATTCATTTTGATACTGAACCCCTTTCTGGCCCTTCTGCAGGTGATACGTGCTACACCATGGTGTCTCTTTGCGCGCTGACAAAGTGCCTCTTATTTGAATCACAGAAAGCTGTACAACTGTTCCATATCCAATCTTTGTTCCCTATTTCATCTTGAGATGTTCTTGAATACTTTTATGTGTAACTTTGGGCACCTGCTTTACATTTAAATGTTAATACCCCAGTCCTGCGTCATGCATCTGCTCCAACTTTTCGTGACCTTACGAACTCTCCAATGTCCTTTCCAATGTTTGGAAATCTCTTATTCGGGCTACACCTTTTGACGATCGTTTCCCCAGCTGACGTGCTTCGGCTATATTTCTTGCCTTTTAGCCTTGCAAGTTTCATTTTGTACGTTGCCTGGGTTCACGGCGAGATACAGTAATCCGCGTATATTGTGTAGGCTTAGTGTTTGGCATGACGCATCATTGGTTAATTTCGCATAGAACAAGGATTCTCGTTGGCTTCTCACAATCATTGACTATGAGCAAATAGTCAACGATGGAAAAGCCAATCAAATTCACGGATTCGCAATAGACCACAGCAAATTTCTACTAAAGAGTTATAGAAACACAAGTGAAAGTTAAATGGGAAAATTAGAAATAGCAGTGTTTCCACTGCTATTGCCAATTCTTTCAAACTTTGACAAGTGTTTATATAACTCAATAAAAACATGGTAAAAATGTTTTCTATTTTCTATTAGATCTCACATTGATCACAAAAAGTGAAAAATGCCTGTCTCATTTGATTATCAAAATATTAAACAAAAGAAAACATTTAAATTAGTTTTTTTTTCACTCTAAAAAGCAACAAGAAAATCAGTAACCAAACAATGTTTAAAGGATATTACATTTGGGAGAGGGATTAGTGGAGGGAATGGAGTAATAATAATAATAACGGCTTCATTTACCGAGGGTACTACGTAATAGTGTTAATTACACTAATAAACTTGATCCCCTCTTCCATTCCTTAACATGGATTCAACAAAGTCCTGGAACTTATAACTTATTATAGTTGAGAAAATATATGGCATATCACATTAAACCTGGGTACTACCACTACTTTCGGCCATAGTCAGTGTTTATTAGATGTAAAAAAGAAAAGAAAAAAAGGGTGTCTAATAGTGTGTGAATGTTTAATAAGTAGTGCCCATGTTTATTGAGAGTCTATCGTGAGATGTACTCTGTTCATATAACAATAACTTGAATTAATGTCCCGGATACATAGAGTGCTTAATATTGCATTTCACATTACGCTGTACTCTGTTCATAACAACAACTTGATTTATTGACAGTTTAAAGTGATAAATGTAGATTTCACACCGATCCACATAAATCTGTAATATCTCAAATGATAATCTCGAAGGAATATGCCACTTGTTACAAGAAAAATCTAGTAAACAAGGGTGAATTTCCAGGCCTCAGGCTTGTGAAGGATCTTGTCAAACTGACATCTAAAGTCAGAAAATCCACTGTAGCCACCATTTGGGAAGTCAATCACAGCACCACAGGTATGCACAGTTATGAATGGCAAACCATGAGATGCATGAAAAATTAACTTGATAGAACTTGCAGCAATCATTGCAGACTCATGAAAAGGCAGATATCTGCTCTGTTTAAGGATCTGATATACTTCTTATGTCATCACTTCATCTTGTGTCTTTGAAAGAGCACATTGATGTACTTGAAGTAGTGATAATACAGCTCCAGGGTGACAGCCGCCATTCTTTCATAAAGCTGATATACCTCCCGAGGGGGGGGGGGGGGGGGGGGGGGGGGGGGGGGGGGGGGGGAGAAGGGACTCCCCTACTGACCTGACAGGGGTGCTCGGCAGTGATCCTAAAAGAATCCTAAAAGGGACCCAAAAAGTTAAATAATAAATGGAAGATTTTTTATTTTGAACCCTAAAAGGGACCACCATTAAGCCGCATTGTCTGTAATCTCCTTTATATAGTACTGCGCGGTAAATCTGGGGTTATTATTGTTTGATGGTCCAACCTCCAGCCACATAATTCTTCGAATATACCCGTGGGTGCAAAAGCCATATGGCTTTAATTTATCATAACCATCTGTGTGCCAGATCCAGTTCGGGCCTTTAACATAATACTTCCTTAGCCTCACTGAGTTTTCTTTTTGGTCGGCACTCCACACCTTCAGGATCAAGAACTCTTACAATTTTAGAACAGTCTCACGATCAACAACCAGACGATGCTCGTTTTGTAGCCGTTGATGCATAAGACGACAACCAACATTGCACCCACTTCCTTCTAATTCTTGTTCAATAGCATCCACAATATCGGTTATAGGTGTCTTTATTCCGCTCCTTCGTAGACCTCGTACCCTTAAAATTTTTAACTGTCCTAACGAGATTCAAGAATCTCGGCATAATTTAGTCCAAGGTTGAAATATTAAACTTCCAATTACGTTTTCACGTTCCAAAAGCCGGAATATACTCTGGAAGACAACTAACAAAACTAAATAAAAAGCAAAAACAAGACCATTTCGTACGCCATGTTGATTTTGCAAAGGATTTGGAAGACACGTGATGTGACCACGTGAGCTCAGAGTTATAATTAAGTCGCGATCGCGAGTTATAAGTTGCGATCGCTAGTTATAAGTCGCGATCGCTACTTATAAGTCGCGAGTTAGGAAGTAAGTCGCGATCGCGAGTTAAAGCGAAAAAAATGTGTGTATGGCATGTCCCTTACGGGCCACCGTATCTGGCTCACGACTTGTATACTACGTTAATTTTTAACAGGGTAAAAATTGCTACATGAATGTTAAATAACTAAGCAAGTTCAAGAAATAAGGCATATTTATTCATTCCAAGTACAATCTGTATAATAATTGTCATACAATAGTGATACGTATACTTCAACATATCAATAAAATAGCAAGCAAAAGTGTCGTTTTGAACTTTGAAAATTCCATATTCCATATTTGGAAGAGCTGCCATAACATTCAAAATGGCGGTTTCTAGGTCCCAGACCTCTAAATCGACACTCGTTGTTTGATATGATTCAGGGACATCAAGATTCTTTGTGGATATGGTCCTATTACTGGTATATTATATATATCATATTATATAATACCAGACATGGTAACACGTCAGTTCACTGTATGCGACATGTACATGTATAAGTTATATACTAAACTTTCTTAAAGTCCTTCTTAGCCCCGCGTATGAAGGACTTTTCCCACTTGCAGCGCGCCAAATTTACCGGTTGATTTTTCAACCGGAGGCGTGGCTTATGACGTACTAAGGTTTGCCCAATCACAAAGCGTCAATTCTTCAGGCATTGTATGTTGACCTGTCAAGTTAGTCCTCAGAAAGAGATTGTCAAAGGCGCGAAATGTAAGCTCCGCCCTAGCCTCCGATGCAGACGAAGCCGGTCTTTTTGTGAGGAGCTCTCATTTTCCGGGAGCTCATTAAAATGCACAGCTCGTCGATATGAATAGATTCCCTACAAGTCGCTGAACTGAGTATTCTTGCCACCAAAGCAGAGGTTTTTTTTGTGGCAACGGGAATGACGTGAAGATCTTTCTTTTAGAGATATTCGGAAGCTTCAAAATCCATAGCCAAAGTCCACATTTTATGCACTGAAATATGTTTTTTTTTACCACTTGGTAACCTCTGAGCGTTTTGAAGTTATTTTCTGCTGTCTAGGCGGCTAGCACGTGCTGCACGTGCAAAAATGGAAGTCGAAATAATCAGCCAATCAAATGTTTGTGTTCCCACGGTCCACGAAGTAATTAATTAATGTTTGGGCTATGGGAAAACCCTAACTAGCAAATTGATTGGTCAAAATAAACAATGCGTAAGTCACGGAACACAAAATGTGGCTCGAGTTCGCAGACGTTGGTGTGGGAGGGAGGGAAACGAACCACACAAGACGTCTGCATCGGAGGCTAGCTCCGCCCCTGAAATGTGTTTTCGCGCCAAAACATAATCCCCGATTCAATTTCCTGCAAGTGAAACAAGTCGAACTCGCCTCTCGCTTCGATTCTCGCACTCGCTTTTTGACCCAGTAATCGCTTACCAAGTGACTCAGCGAGTTCGACTTGGAGCAAGTCTAGTTATATACCTGTATGTAACTACATGTAAGTTAGTGTGTATATATCATTAACACTCTTGCCGGCATGGACCCATCACATTGCATTGTTTCATCTCAAAACATTAGATCATGCTTGTATGAGTACCCAACTGTATGCTAAGTAATAATTTGCATAATTGTGCAGACTTACAAATATTAAAGATACTGTGGGCCTTGATATATGGTTGCTGTGTGTTTTAGGGACTCGAGGAGATAGAGGTTCATGGGAGTTCGCGGCAGCTTTGAATTTTTCTCCCGTCTCGCCCAAGCTCGAGTCGCCATTTTTGATTAATTCAGAAAATCGTATCACGTGTCCGTGTGAACCAATCAGCTACGTAATAAAATAATGAGAATGAATGGCACAGCAATAATTAGAATATTAAAGCCTACCCATTTCCATTCGACTTTTCTGGACATGTTTGAGTCTGATCTGAACGAGCATTCTAATTCAGGCAGCTAGCTGATCATCCTCTAGACTGATGCAAAATTCCCTCAACACTGCCTTATCTTTCAGTGTGGCAAGTTCCTCAACCAATTCGCGGATTTCCTTCATTTCGAGCAAGACATCAATAATCTCTTTCTGTTGATTAAAGTTTTGGAATCCATAATTATACATGGCATGCTTTATTCCTTAAAATGTTCTGAGCTTCATGACAATACTAATATATTATTTTAAACAGTAATGTTGGGCCTTTTTCTTCCTGTTGATGGGTTTGTTTGTTTATGGAGTTTATGGTCACCAAAGCCGGGATTTTTCTAAGTGCGCAATTGCCGTGAAATCAACAAAAAGCGGATGACAACTGCTCAACAGTATGAATAACTGACTTTATCTTTAGTTAACTGGTACAGAACGGCTTTTGAAGCTAGCTAGTACACACAACAGCTCATTTGGTAGAGCACAGTTTAGAGTGTGAGAGGTCGGGGTTCGAATTCTGACCGCGTCCTAGGGCAGCGATGTATATAAGCCGTTGGCCTTGTCTCCTACTTCTAATCAGTATTTTAAGAGGACGCGAAAGAACCTGTTGTACTACTCGAAAAAGAGCAGGGGTTGTCCTGGCAATTGAACTAACCACACACTCGACATTGTAAACTGCGTGGCAGCTATTAGCGCCATAAGCAGTCCAAAAAAATCACTGACAATATGTCAGTAATATGTAAAGCGCTGTGAGACTGTGGTGATATTGTGCTTTATTATATGGACGATAGTGTTTTACTGAGAAATAAACCACTCGTAGAACTCATACGAAACTACATCCGGGTACTGAGTAGCGTATTTTCCATATCCTCATGACTAGTGAAAATATCGATGACGTCACGTTTTCCGCCTTTTGAACTACAAAGATTCTTAAATAAGCTGAATGACAATGCATTTTCCGAGTACAAAAAGCCAAATACGATCTAAAACTCTAAAGATTTTCTAGACTGCAACGAAGAAACAAATAAACCTGAGAAAACTCCCCAGAACAGCTTAGAAAGATCACTAAGAAGTTTGTACTGACAGTAAGTAAAATGAATAAGATAAGAGTTCTTAGAGCAGTTTAATTGTCCATAGTATAATAAAAAGAAAATTACATGGTGGTTTGAAGATATGAAGTTTATCCTCTCGAGTCCAAAACATTTCACTCTTTCGCTGTGCTCACTCGTGAAATGTTTTCGACTCTCGTGTATAAACTTCATATCTTCGCACCACCGTGTAATATCCTCTTATATATACATGTAAATATGGCCATTATTATTACAGTATTCGGAGATCGGAGTGCAGCTAGTTAGCTTGCTAACTAGCATGACGTTGCTAAGTGGTATCCAAGCACGTGACCCGATCCTCCAAAGGGCCTATTGGCAAACCAAGTATACTCTTGCTTTACAATAACTGCAAATATCCACGAGTTTTCCATTGACTGGCTATGTTAGTTTTGTCATGCAGGTACAGATACAACCACATTAAGCCAGTTGGAAGGCTGTGTACTTTTAATCTCATAATATCAGCTTGGATTTAAATAACAAGAATGTCTAAATGTTTTTTATGTCCCTTGTTTTTCCCTAAGCTAACCGCCTCACTGTTTAGCTCAGTTGGTAGAGCACGATCTAGAGTGCGGGAGGTCAGGGGTTCGAATCCCGGCCGCGTCCTTGGGCAGGGACGTATAAGCCGTTGGCCTTGTCTCCTTCCTCTTCTAATCTATACGAGAGGAGGTGAAAGAACCTGTTGTGTTATTTCGAAAAAGAGTAGGGAATTGTCTCCCGACACAACAGCCTGGTATTCTGAGGTACTAACAATCACTCATGATTGTAAACTGCACGGCAGCACATTGCGCTACAGTAGCAGTCTGTATCACAAAAATAACCATGTGAGGCGCATTTGAATATATAGAGATTATTACATATTAAGAGCTTGATATCGTTTTTATTTACGAGGACGAAAATCGAGTGAATAAAAACGATATCAGGCTCTTAACATGTCATAATTTGTTTATTATACATTTAAAGTGAATACAATAACACAAAATTAAGCATAACAAAATTTATTTCTAAAAGCAATAGTACAGTGAAGTGATATCGTATCACTTCACTGATATGGTTTTTAGTCACGTCTTTATCACACGGATATCAACCCCAAATAAATATATATATATATATAAATGAATACCTTTACCTTTATTTACAGGCATCCAGAACAGCAAACGTCGAATCCTATCTCCTTAGATAAATGTCGTTTGTATACGTTGGAGGTATTTATGAAAGAAATTACAGGCAATGACTGCGTGTCTATTGGAATGAAAACACCAAGTGGCAAAGTGGAAAAACCATTGGCTGGTCAGCACCTCTACCAAGTATTGCCAGGTGGGTAAAATATGTCGTATGTCATCTAACTGGCTGTTTTTATTCATTTTGGCTATTTATACGTTCTCTTGAGCACCAAGGAACGTGATTATATTATTAAATGGTACTTGTCCGATTCTTATTGAGAACTAAGATTCAGAGCCACCTTATCTGAGAACAATTAATTAGACTGTCAATGGCTAGCTCATGGATATAAATTAAGTAATGGCATATGAGTGTAAAATGGAAGCCAAACATTAGTATATGGCAAAAGCGTTTGGTATCTTATGAAATTAATAATATAAATGTTTATATAAGTGAATATAACACTTTCACCCTTTTCATTTTCAAAATCACCCTTCACAAAGTCTTGCATAGCTAAATTTGTACGCAGGCTACTAATGGTCAATTAAAGGGTCCTACTCCCTATCCTAGTCAGTAGAAATTGTCGAAAAACTCCTAAAACGTTATAACCGCAACCTCAAACCCGTGTCTTGCCCACCGGTCATGTCCAGATCTTTTGGAAGTGACCCCCTTAATTCCCATCCCTGTCGATGACAAATCACGTAGTGGTGATGAAGTAATGATGACGTCATCGCTCACGTGATTTTAAGTACATGCCCATATCTCCCTCATTTCTAATGCCAGCGCGCTCAAACCTGACAGACATGGTAGTAGGTCCCTATCAAGCACCTAGTCGTGATGACGTAACGATGACGTCATCGGTCACGTGAGTTTAAGTACATGCCCATATCTCCCTCGTTTTTAATGCCAGCCCGCTCAAACCTGGACAGACATGGTTATGGGTCCCTATCAATCACTTAGAGGTGATGACAGTTCAACCTTGGACAGGTATGGTATTGGGTCCCCACAAATCACTTAGTGGAGATGACGTAATGATGACGTCATCGGTCACATGATTTTAAGTACATGCCCATATCTCGCTTATATCTAATGCCAGCCAGCTATCAATCACCTAGTGGTGATGACGTAACGATGACGTCATCGGTTACGTGATGTTAACTACATGCCCATATCTCCCTCATTTCTATTGCCAGATTGTTTAAAGGTATCGTTTCCCCACGATTCACTTAGTGGTGATGACGTAACGATGACGTCATCGGTCACGTGATTGTTAGTATAACAAAATAATTTGCTTTTGATTTGCAAAGAGAGTTGTCTTCATAAGCCACTCGTGTGGAAGCCAACGCCAAGACTTTTCATGAACATGAATGGGCGCGTTGTCTACAGCACGATGTTCATCCTCCTCAGCTTCAATCCCTTCTACATCATTTAAAAACTCTTCATCGCTTTGAGTAGCATGATCTTCCTCTAGACTGCGAATTTCATCGTCAAATATAGTTGAAGTGAACAATATTTCTTCAACTGTTCAAGATATTTCTATTCTGCTCAAAGAACAGCGAAACCTCTGGAATGAATGGTTTTACATTCACAGTCATTTTAAATAAGTTTTCCTTTTTTTCAGAACAAGACAAATGTGACTTAGTATTTACCGTAATTTTGACATTTTATTTCACTTTATCGAACTGAACTGAAATAACGTAATATATTCACATAGATTCCATCCCGGAAAAACAGGTGTTTTCTTTGATCTTCCAGCCAGTTGACCTCCGGGTTATGCACTGTAAAACATTTGCAAGTTACATTTGGCTACCGTTAGATTCCCAAAAACTCAATTCTGCGCCGATGTGGACCGGATAAAAACTCGTTTTAACCTCTTCGATATGTGATTTCAAAGTTCAGCGGGGCATTTTGATTTAAAGATCAATTCGATTTAGCTACACTAAATAATAACTTTGTCACACAATCCTTGTTCAGATTGGAAGGTTCTAGACTGACTACTTAGACTGCATGCGTCAAAACAATTAGCCATTATTAAGCGAAGGTTCTATACATAATCAAGCTATGAATAGGTCGTTTATTCCATACACAATAGTAATTTAACTCGTGGATGCACGAATGTGCAGAACGAGTTATTGGATTCAGGTGGATACGAGATAATTTATTTGTCGTTTCTTTCTGTGACTCGACGACTCGCCGTTGACTTTCCGAATGACCGTCCAAGGTTTCGAAAAGATTTGGTCATGCTGGAGAAGATGTATTGACGGTGCCCATCTAATGCCAGACACTTCAAACCTGGACAGACATGGTAGTGGGTCTCTATCAATCACTTAGTGGTGATGACGTAACGATGACGTCATCAGTCATGTGATTTTAAGTACATGCCCATATCTCCCTCATATCTAATGGCAGACAGTTCAAACCTAGACAGACATGGTAGTGAATTGCTATCAATTACTTAGTGGCGATGACGCAACGATGACGTCATCGATTACGTGTTTTAAGTACATGCCCATATCTCCCTAATTTAATAATAATAATAATAACGGATTAATCAGTGGCATATCCACGAGGTGGCTCTTCATCCACTGATAGACCTACAATTTTACGTCCTTATCTGAGAAGACGTGAAGGTCTAACCATTTGCAGTCGTGAACGAAATTGTTTCACAAAGGCAGCACCTTCTACTCAGTTATTTTAAGACCCTGAGTGTTGGTCCGGCCGGGGTTTGAACCCGCGACCTCCCGCACAATAGACCGGCGTTTAACCATCGAGCTAACCGGGAGGCGGTTGTATTTCCAATGCCAGACAGTTCAAACTTGGACAGGCATGGTATTGGGTCCCCACAAATCACTTAGTGGTGATGACGTAACGATGACGTCATCGGTCACGTGATTTTGAGTACATGTCCATATCTCCCTCATATCTAATGCCAGACAGTTCAAACTTGGACAGGTATGGTATTGGTTCCAACAAATCACTTGGTGGTGATGACGTAACGATGACGTTATCGGTCACATGATTTTAAGTACATGCCCATATCTCTATCATTTCTAATGCCAGACAGTTCAAATTTGGACAGGTATGGTATTGGTTCCAACAAATCACTTGGTGGTGATGACGTAACGATGACGTTATCGGTCACATGATTTTAAGTACATGCCCATATCTCTATCATTTCTAATGCCAGACAGTTCAAATTTGGACAGGTATGGTATTATTTTCCCACGAGTCACTTAGTGGTGAAGACGTAACGATGACGTCATCGGTCACGCGATTTTTAGTATTTACCAAAATAGCTCACTGACCAACCACGAGTTGCCCTTAGGGGCCCTATGTTTTCTTTATTAACTTCTCCTACTAACAATAGGGACCTTAAGAAACCAGGACGGCGACGGCAGTGACGACGGGACGTAGAAACATTTTTCTCCCAAAATTTGGTGTTTACAATTTCCCTTGTTCGCCTTGAATTGTTTTTCACAACCAGATTTTCGAAAAATTTAATAACTATAGAGTTCTGTTCACGCCGAACGAAAAATGATTTGATTTACTTTCTTACGTTCACGTTGTCTTTAAAACGTACAATTTGGAGTTTTCACGTTGTGTTTTTTCAGAGAACGATGAAAATGTAGGAGACTGCGTGCATTTTCACGTGCAGTTATTGTATTTTGTAATTAAGGCTACTGTTTTATGCCGTCGTCCTAGACGTTGCCGTCGTGGTTTCTTAAGGTCCCTAATACTCTTATGTTCCAAAAACGGTTAACGTTCAACACGAGTTATTGCGATGTGGGAGTTTTGTCACTTACGGGCATTTCGCTGTTGATGACTTTTACCAAACTAAATTAAAGGGAATGTCCTAGTATAAAATTATTTTCTAAAAAAGTTGAAACCCTCGGCAATTTGTATTTGATACCAGAGCCTTCGTTCTTTCGGCCAGCGGAGCATACCGTTTTGCTGCGGTGTGCCCTGTGCATCGTTTCGCGAAAGAAAAAATTAGGACTCCCTGTGCCCATTGCTCCAGACCTCCTTAATCCTTCCGAACAATATATGGGTAGGATTGCATAAAAAGAACACTCAGAGCTCAGAGTGAACAGTTGCTCAGCTTAATTAGGTTGAAATATAACAATGCGACTGTGGAAGAAGGCTACTTTGTGACGTTTATTCAAAGTCTCCTGTATTCTACGTGGGGTAAGGTTCGAAGATACAAATCTCCCATAACGTTCTGACGGACAAGCTAACGGCTCTAACGGGCAAGCTAAAATTTCTAACGGAAAGCGTTCTAACAGGCAAGCCAACGGCTCTAACGGGCAAGCTAACGTTACTAACGGTTTACCAAAACGTTCTACCGGATGGTCTTAACTATCTAACGTTTATCAAAACGTTCTAACGGATGATCTTGGCTATCTAACGGTTTAACAAAACGTTCTAGCGGATGATCTTGACTCTATGGTTATAACCAAAAAATTATGCATTCTGTCACCAAAAGACAGGATTGCGTTACGAAACACCGTCCCATCGCTGGTTTTGTGTTTTCCATTCATCTGATAAACTTTAGCTTCTGTAGTTTCAAACTCAGATCCGTCAGTCCTTCAGAATTTTTGTTGAAGTAATAATTGCGTATGTTTTCAATTG
Source organism: Actinernus sp. WN-2022 (assembly GCA_030867875.1). NCBI lineage: Eukaryota > Metazoa > Cnidaria > Anthozoa > Actiniaria > Actinernidae > Actinernus > Actinernus sp. WN-2022. The sequence continues at coordinate 118,697,249 of JAOWCC010001589.1, read as the reverse complement.
AAGAAGCCAGATTTAGCTTTTTGGAGATACAAAGATTTCTCTGTTGACATGTGCTTTCAGCCGTGAAGACTGATTGTCTGGTTTTTGACACAACAAGAATGCAGCGAACTATTTTATTGCATTGTAGTTTAAATCACCACAAAGCTTCTCAACTTTACTGGCAAATGATAAACGTCTACTAAATAGAATATTATGGAGTTCTTTTTATTTAATGTGGATCAGTTTTCAAAGGTGAGGAGGTCCGAGTCTTGAAAGTGTGACATTTTCCGCGAAGTTATTAGAATAATCTGATGACTTTGCGGGAGATCGCCCAAAAAAATTATCTACAGATAAAATTTTCTTTTAGAAATCGAGATGCTTACGGAATCAAACCGTTTGAAAATTTTCATTTCATTTACGTATCTGAACAGTTTCCACATGATGCGAAAATTGGTTTGAGTCCATAGTTCTCGATATTCACAATTTTAATTTGTTGCCTGGCTTGCCTGGCTTGGTTGGTTGTTGCCTGGCTTGGTTAGCCTTATGGTTATTCCAGGCAACCTGTACCCTAATTAGCTAATTTTATTTCCTTCATGTAAATCTGTCTTAACTCTGGTACAAATAAAAAAGTTGTTGTTGTTGTCGGTTATTTAGCGTGAGATCAGAACGCACGAACCGTATCAAATCTTTTGGAGTTTTGATTTCAGCTTTTTTTACTTCATCACTTTGTGAGGAGTTAATCAGTAAAACATCCAAACCTGCAGGTATGTCGGATGGTCGTAAAACATAGACGGGGACGCGGGGACGCGGGGACGGGGACGCGGGGACGTGACCTTAGAAACACAGTATTTTTGACCGCTAAAATAAATAGCGAGTAATTATGTGTGTATTCAATGCATTGTTTTATCACTAACTCGTCATTTAGGTTAGAAAAAACGTAATCAAAAGCCGTTTGACCGGCGTTTGACCTCGTAAACCGACGCCATCTTGGAAAAGATACTCACTAAAACTAAAAGGGGTTGTTTACATGATAAGAGGGTAACCCTTGTACTAGGGTCATCCTAATAGTAGAATCATTCTACCGCCATTGTATTCTGCGTTCTGTTTACTTTTGTCTCGGTGATCATCCTAGCACTAGTTCAACATTTGCACGCGTTACTTCATGTAAAGATCTAGAGTTCGCTAGGGACAACTCGCCTACCCGGCACAACTCTATTCTAGAGTCAAATTTTACATTGCAAGTTGCTGGAGTTGTCTAGCAATTAGTGGGTAACTGTTCTGATCTTTCAGCCCTCGTCTTGAGGGCCTTCTGACCAGCAGTATAACCGAAATATTGTTAATAGACTAAAGCCGTTTATTAGTATATAATGCTTGGTAAAAAAAGAGTAAACACGCTAAAAATCTCAAAGGAAATCTACAAACACGACATGTCTAGACTACCTGGATAATGATAGCCAATCAGCGAGCGAGAATGATGGCGTGACCTAAAATGGCGGGAATTTACTGAACAATAGATAAATGCTAATGATGTGATAAGGAAAAGGGTAAACAAACGAACTCTCTAGTAAAGTCAGTGTTCTGGACAGCACAGTAACATACCCCCATGACATTAGACAGCAGCAATAAAGAGCACCAATGACCCACCAAAACTCTACTCGTGTCCTCTATGCTTGAATGATTTTGGCGGCCGCATCATGTTGAGTTGACCCGGGCTACCTGAATCAGTTTGCTCGTAAACCCGGGATATCTTTGAGCATAGTGCTAGCGCTAGGGTCAAACTCCCCCCCCCCCCCCCCCCCCCCCTCCTCCCCCTCCTTCATGTAAATACCATTAGCCTCCGAAAACCGCCGACTTCTTTGCGCTCACTTCGTGACTCCCTTTAAACTGGGCTATCAGATTTTCATAAAATGACTGTTTACAGTTTGAAAAATCTTGTAATTTTCTTCATATCTAGGGCGGAGTATGTCGCATATTATGTCGCTTGATGAAGCTCTATGGCGTTCCGGTCCTTCCCAGGCTCCATAATCTCACTAAGGGAGCGTGGAAACGAGGCTTTTCCAAGATGGCGTCGGTTCGTGAGGGAAAACAATTTTGATTACGTTTTTTCTAACCTAAATGACCAGCTAGTGATAAAACAATGCATTGAATATACACATAATTACTCGCTTTTTATTTTAGCAGTCAAACATACTGTGTTTCTAAGGTCACGTCCCCACGTCCCCGCGTCCCCGTCCATGTTTTACGACCATCCAGGTATGTCGGCATGTATCTCGTTTTATAGCGTTCGGAAGAGCATATAAAGGCAATCGCGCGTAATCCGAGTTTCTAAACTCGTTGTGTGACTTGTATGTAGTTAACAGATGATCGCCGAAACCAACGGTGATCGTCGAACTATTTTAAACGCCCAATGGATGAATGTTTTGATCGATTTAACGGATGAAGGTTTTGATGTAACGGATGAATGTTTTTACCTAACGGACGAAGGTTTGGATGTAACGGATGAAGGTTTGGATCTAACGGATGGAATTTTTTATCTAACGGATGAATATATTAGTCAAACGGCATGGACAGAATTCTAACGCTTGTTCTAACGCTTCTAACGATTTCTCAAACCGTTCAAACGGCATCGTCAAAATTTCTAACGGGTGTTCTAACGCTTTGTCAAACCGTTCAAACGGCATGGACAAAATTTCTAACGGTTGTTCTAACGCTTCAAACGATTTCTCAAACAGTTTCAATGGACGAACGGTCTGGCCCGTTTAACGGATATCCGTTAGTAGTCTGGGCCGGGTTGTTCAAAGCCCGATTAGTGTTAATCCTGGATTAACTCTGCACAAAACCTATTGGTTGTCATGGAAATTAACCCTGGATTAGCACTAATTGGGGTTTGAACAACCCGGCCCTGGAAGCCAAGTCCAAAAAAATGAGTTTTGAGTAGAAGCTGGAAACATGGCTTAACATGTTCGTCTTGTGGTCCTTTTCAAGAATTTAGCTGTTTCCCACGTTGATTTTAACTGGTATGGCTATTAAAGGGTTTTTTACTCAGAGCCTCGCTCCTGCAACATGAAAACGAGGCTGACCGAGGATCTTAACAAAACCTAGCAAAACATGGGCCATACTGCACAAAAATTGCTACAAATGTTTAAATCAGGCACCTTGATATGTACAGTGTTAATGAGTTAGAGAATAGTGGTCACGTGACACATTACTCAAGTCACGTGACCTGCAGCAATACATCAGTAAAGAAGACAGGAAAAGGCTCAAACATTATAATACAGAGTACAAAAATAAGCATGAGCACAAACATATATCCTCCAGTTAACAATTCTTTATTTTCAAGTTGTCGTCAAATTTATATCAAAATGTTTGAGGCGTCACGTGACCTTACAAAAATACAACTCTCTCTCTTTTATACAAGTCTCTCAGTTTATTACCACACTACTTTGTAATGAAAAATACACTATAGTGTTGAAATCCAGATCGAGAGACAATTCACTAGTGAAATGTTTCTGGCTAATGGGCAACAGGTATGTTTCTGCATAGGTACCCACATTTACAAGCTCTGGAACAATTCAGACCCAGCCGAACACACGTACATCACCGTGTAGCACAGCAAGTGGTCTGATCTCTCGAGTGCATCCACAATATGCCAGTAGTAAGCAAGCTGCCGACACCGGCTTGTTTTTGGGTGACAAGCTGTGGCTTTAGGATACCATCCTCGCACAACCATCCATTCCCCTCTGGGCTAGGTAATACAGGGTAGAATTCTAGAGCCTTATTCCATATGAATGTCTGATAGTGAGCTCTCTTGATGTGAAGATGCAGGGCATCCTGAGTTGGAGGGAGGCCATCCAAGCTTTTCTTTGCTCTTCGAAATGCTCCTCCCCTTTCGCCAATCCACCTAGATGTCTGCTGTCAGTAGACGACCACACCTCCAGTTGGTCAGCCTCCGCTCAAGACCAGTTCTTTTCTTGGATGCGTAAGATATATCTGAAATATTACTGTGCACAGAAAATTGACTAGCCTTGCTTTGTTCTCTCCTAGAATGATAAATCTGTCCCTATTGCCAATCTTCTGTTCTCAGCTATCCATATTTCGTCTTATTCCTTTGTCTTTTCCGCTCTTCTTCTTCGCACGTGTTCCACCTTTGATGGAGTTCTCAAGATATTGATTAAAGACAACGTCAACCCTTGTACATCTGCCAGAAAAATGTGAAACAAAATACTTCAAAACTCCCCAAACGTCTTTGCTCCAGGGCGATTCCCCAGAGATTGTACGGCAGCCATTCCATCAATAATGGTGCAGGTTTTACAGTGATTCAAGGGAGCATTGTTCTGCACTGTGTTTTCTTGTAGGATATGTGACTTAAATCGGCCTTGCTTAAAGCAGTTCTTAGTTTTCCATCCACGTTAGCTAAAGATAGTGGAACTGGAGACAACTCTCGTTGCAATAATAAATCCACATCTACATTACGTCCAAGCTCCATTCTCGGAATGAAACGTCATCCACGTGGGAGAGGTACAAACAGCAAAGGAATTTAACAACGTCACTTATTCGTTCGCGCAAAGCAGCCTACTATGAAATTTTAAATCTTAAATTACAAGATCCTTATTTAGGTCCCAAAAAGTGGTGGGGTATTGTGAAATCGTTTTACGGCGCAAAAATCCAGTCTACTGTTCCCACGCTACGCGATGGTGCCAATATGATAACCGACGCCAAAGAAAAGGCTCAGGTATTTAATGAGTATTTTTGTGTACAACGCAAGCTGGAAAATGCTGACGCTGCTCTCCCTGTACTTCCTGACAACCCAAATTTGAAAACAATATCTCATATATCCACTACCGATAAAGAAGTTAATGATTTATTGAAGTGCGTTGATACTTCAAAGGCGTGTGGTGTCGACGGTGTCGGCAACAACTTAATCAAGCTATGTGCTGACGCATTTCCAGGTCTTTTTCACGTTTCATTAACCTATCTTTGTCTACGGGGATCTTTCCGAATACTTGGAAACTTGCAAACGTTACCCCAATCTTTAAGAAAGACGATCGTTAGTTTAAGGGAAATTACCGGCCTGTTTTGCTGCTATCAGCTCTTTCTAAAATTATTGAAAACATCGTTTTCACTCGACTTTATAATTTTTTATTAGACATTAAATTATTGAGTCCCTTCCAGTCAGGTTTCCAACCTGGTGACTCCACTGTGAACCAGCTGATTTATATTGTGCACAGAATCTACGAGGCTCTAGATTCTGGTAATGAGGTGCGAATGGTTTTCTTAGATATCAGCAAAGCTTTTGATAAAGTTTGGCACAAAGGACTCATTTACAAGCTCAAATATTTAGGCGTCAAAGGACCATTGATTAATTGGATAACCAGCTATCTTACAGGACGAAAACAGCGAGTTGATGTGGATGGTCAGCCGTCTGAATGGGGTAACATCGAAGCAGGTGTTCCACAGGCTCCGTCCTTGGCCCTTTGCTTTTTTAAATTTATATTAATGACATTTTGGTGAACGTCCAAAGTAACTGTTATCTTTATGCTGATGACACCTCTTTGTTTCAAGTGGTCGACGACCCCAGCCTTACGGCCGCTAGTATCAATTACGATCTTGAACAAATTCAATCTTGGGCTCGTGACTGGTTGGTAACCATCAACGCCAGCAAAACGAAATCTATAATATTCTCTACCAAACGGAACAAGCAACAGCATCCCCCCCTATTTTTTGACAATGCCCCCATAAATGACGTTTGTAGTCACAAGCACCTGGGTGTCACACTTGCTGCTAATCTCTCCTGGAAACCCCATATTCTATTTTTTTATGAAAAGGCATCAAAGCGACTAAATTTTTTGAAAGGTTTAAAATTCAAAATCAGTAGAGACGTTTTGGAAAAATTGTATAAATCGTTAATACGACCAATCATGGAATATGCAGATGTGCTTTGGGACGGTTGCCATGACAATGAAAGCGAGCTACTAGAGTTCGTGCAATACGAGTCTGCCAAGGTGGTCTCGGGTGCAATGAGGGGTACGAGTAGACAGAGATTACTCAATGAACTCGGCTGGGATGATTTGAAAACCAGAAGATCAATTCATAAGGTTATTTTGTATTTCAAAATTGTTCGTAATTTTACCCCATCCTATTTGCGCGATCTGGTTCCTTTAACAGTCCAACAAAGATCCGGGTTGGCTTTGAGGTCTGCTAACAATTTTTCTCTATTCCCCACCCGAACTGAGAGATATAAGAAATCTTTTTTCCCCTCGACAATAAGATTATGGAACAGTGTCGATGAAGCAATATACGAGCAACAGAATCACTTGGTTTGTTTAAAAAATCTTTAATTAATCTATATTGTTCACAGGCCAATACTAGTTATTTTAATGTAGGCATAGATAGATATTCGTCGATATTGCACACTCGCCTTCGATTAAACTGTTGTGCACTTAATTATCATCTTTTTAAAATTAATTGTTCTGTTTCACCAGCTTGTGCTTGCGGGGCTGTCTATGAATCTGTGGCACATTATTTCTTAAATTGCCCACGATATGCTGCCCTCCGACCTCCCTTACTCTCGGCTGCTGCACAATCACTGAAAGAACGTTGGAACCATTTGTCTGAATCTCAAAAAAATTGACATATTCCTCTACGGATCGGACAGTATGACACTTGACGAAAATAAATGTTTATTTCTGAGCGTTCAGTCCTATATCAAACAATCTATGCGTTTTGTCAAAAACTACTAAATGTCTTATTGTACTGGTTCCAACTGCCTTATCATACTTTTCTTTATGTTTGTCACTATTGTCACTGCTATTGTTAGTTTTTCTTCTGATTATGTAACCGTTAGCCCTCCTATATCACTCCAAATTAAGAAAATTGTAAATCGCGTGAGCCCCCTAGATGAGCAGCCTGCTCTTGGGGTTAATGCCTGAGTCCATATATGTTTAAATAAAAAACACACATTACGTCCAGATTCTAGAGCAACTATTAATCTCCTGAACGGATCTCTGTCTGCCTTGATAGAAACTGTTTTATCGTTATACACTCTAACAGGAACCGAATAAAGGGTTTCAAATGTCTTAAGCTTCTGCTGCTTAATAATTTCATGGAACTTTGTATTCTTCGTAATTAACCTGTCATAATAACAAACTCTTTCACGGCGGTGTTTCCCATATCCTGTGCCTGTAGTAGATCATGCTTGATCTCATCAGTAGCAACATCGCCTTTGGTGACTGCAACTAAGTCGGTTGTTAGTCGAAACAACTCATAGCGCTGGAACTGTGCGACTAGTTTAAGAAGATGTCCTCATCCCGACGCATCCTTGCACGTCCGATGTCTTCGTGGTCATTCTCCTCTTCGCTTTCAACACCAAACAGAACTTTAGTATCCTCTGATAACTGAGCTCTTTCATTGTATGTTAGACACCAACAATCTCTTGCTGTATCTGATGTATCCCCACTATCCCACCTGCTACTTTCCCAGCTCTGTTGACATGCTCAAGGGTTTGGTCATCAGGAATCTGGTTGAATTTACTTAGTGTTTCCTTGGTTACGAAATCACCATCTTGGAACACATGATGTACTTCCGGCGCTGACAGTGGTAGCAGGCTCATGTAAGCCAGAAAAAAACACTCCCCACCTGGTGTAATTCACATGATCATAAGCAGCAAACCAGGGAAGCATTTCTGCAAATGATGAGAGGTACAGTCTCCAGTCACCCTCCCGAAGAGCTCGTGTAAACCGTAGAAGAATGGAAACCAAGTACATGTACTTCCTCCAGTAGCGGAAAGTCGCATTATCTGTGTGTGCTGCATCATACGCCTCAACGAGTCCGGGTATTTGCATGAGTTGTTCTATTAGAGATACACAAGCAATGTCCCTATCTTCATTACTTCTAGTAGAAAACCCTTCGGCCAGCTTTCGTGCAAGGTCTTGTAATGAACAACCCAAATCCTTTCCATTTTCCTGAGCCCATGTCAGAAAGAGAGGCCACAAAATCCTCCGAAGGGCTTTATAGCTCAGTTTGTGAGCTCTAATGATGCGATTCCACACCTTTCCTTTTATAACATTTGAAGCAGTTGTCTCCCCGAAAACATCAATTTCCACCCAGATATCAGTAAGTCCAGAAGATTCCATGTACTGTACTAAGTCCCAATCACTTTAAAAATGTTCATGTGAGCTTGGAATCCTCCTAGCATAATGACTAAGTTCTTACATATATCTGTTCTGGTCCACTGTAGCATCTTGGCTTTACTGTAGAGCGCCTCGTCTAGAGTAATGATGCTGTATCGGCCATGTATCAGCTTTGTCATTGCCTGGCATTTAGTATCACCGTCCATAAAGTCTCAAATTCATGAGCTGCCGCATTGACAATCGGAAGTGGGCCAACGATTGTTGGTTGCGGATCATTCTTTGTCAACAGTAGATTAAAACCGGATCACCCTGAAATGCGCTGAACCCGGGCGCTGAACCTCAGGTTGCTGCTGCACAAGACGGGAAAGAGTCCACGCAAGATCCTTTTCAAACGTCTTGTCAATCAGTTTCTTTTCAGGCCCATACCACTTATCAATCACTGGTCCTTGCATTACTGGTTCTGGTTTCTCGGCCCCCATATTGACTGGCTGAAGCTCGTGTAACTCAGAAGGTATATCCAAATTAAGTTTCCTGCCAGATCCTGGATCTATTTCGAGTTCCCCTTTTGGTTCTTCTTCATTCTTTCTGCGCATTGCAGCAAACTGCGTGGCATGAAACGTGTCCATACCACTCAGTGTATCCTCGTTGATATCTATATTATTTATCGCGTAGCGTGTATAACTCTTGCCAGTGCAATCAGTGAAGATACGTGGAACAAAGACTTTTCTATTCTCATTATCTCTCTAATACGTCGTTGGCAGCGTTCTCCATTCGAATCACTGTATCATAGCTCACAGTGTGTCCTGCTGCATATAGAAGCTGGATGAGTTCTTTCGAACGGATAGCTTGATGTACAGTCAGACCTAGACCAACATGTTTGGGAGTAAGCTTCCGTCCCTTGGAGACAAGAAAAACAATATCTTGACAAATGCTGAGTATTCTGGTTTTGATGTCTACATTTACATCTATTTCTTCCACATTGTCATCAGGCAGGTCTCCAGCGCATGAGACGAATGAGCACGTATAAGCTTTCTGGGACTACTTTTTCCACATTCCTCATATCAATGCCACCAACAGTTATGACGGTTTATTTGGATTTTATTCATCTTATTAGTGACGTCATTACTTAGTTTACATATAACAGTCATTGATATCTCCTGAACAGAAATAGATGTTTTTAAACAGGAAATGGCATTCGTACTTATTTCATAAGCGCATCCTATTGATGTGAAATAGTGAGCATTTTTTTATTTAGGGTGTTGTCGTAATTTGATATTGACTAATACCGGAAGTCACGTATCTGTCACGTGACCAACCGTTAACAGTAAAGGCGAGTTTACCATGTTAAAAAACACAGATAAAATCATTTGTAGCGATTTTTTGTGAAGTTTAGGAAACATTTTGCAGAGTTGTATAAAGATCCTTGTCCAGCCTTGTTTTCATGTTGCAGGAGCGATACTCTGGACGAAACCCCTCTTAATTACTATATCAATTCAAGGTGGGAACAGCAAAATTCTTAGAAAGGACCAAAATACGAACATTTAAAGCCCTGTTTCCTGCTTCTACTCAAAAAGTTTAGCGAAACTCAAATATAAGCGACTTTTAGGATTTGGCTTCTAAACTATAGTGTACGTTTTCCTGTGAGAGGTCACAAATGTCAAAAGCGAGCTTTTCTCTCTTATCTTGAACTCAAAACCTCATTTCACTGGAAGGAAGGTCCCAATAACTAGATCTTTCCATTCAGTTTGGTGAAAATAAGAGTTCCTTTACTGAAAGCTAACACAATCTTCATCCTGGAGGTCACCAAATCATGTCCCAAGTAACGCGCGCTCTGATTGGTTTGTTCATACTTTCTATGTGTCTATACTCTCACAGACACATGGTTTTTGACCAATCAGTGAGCGCGTTAGTAAGTATCTATCATATAAATTACAATAGCTTAGGGTTTTTCCCCAGCTATATCAGTCTGCAAATAGTGTCATCTGACTTAATTTGCCTAATGGTTATTTTCTGTACGTAACTGGTACTTTCCATGTACTTATGCCTGCTTCTTTCTTTTTTCTAAATATGTAACTTAAATACGAATAAACTTGTTGTTGTTGTAAAAACAAACAGCCGGCTAAAGCGCCGGATGCTAGTTCTAGAATGCAGCATGCATGCCTTAGGCATTGCACAGAATGCTAAAACACGAGTCGGTAAACAACTAAATAAGACAAAATAATTGTTAACAAGAACGCAACCAAGCTTCAGAACTACAGCTACCAGCTACATTTGTTTGCTTCCCTCACACCTTCATGCTTCACTTTTATATTTTCCCACGTGAAACCACTGGGTGCATAAACATGAATGATGGGCTCGTATTTATTTAGATTGTCGCACTTCCCAGAGTCTTTCTGGTTTCTTTGATCAGTGGTTGTCGCCCAGCATAAAATCTGGAAAATATTTATGTTTAATTTTGCCTTTCTGATTGGCTGTCCCCAAATGGACCGAAACGGCAGTAAAACATAAACAGAAGTCAAAACTACCTAAGTTTAGTGAAACGGGATGTTTGTTCATCTTTATAGTCGTAAGACATTTGTTCGCACAGGCATGTTTATATCGCCGGATCTTGACTTCCGTTTAGCATAAAATATGTAGCTTATATTGTAGTTTATAGTAGGGCATGTTGGTAACTTTGTATGTAACTTTGAAACATAATTGTCATACTCATGAATAATTAATGAGATCAACAGCCAATAGGGTCATTCCATTTTGGTCAGGAGGATGAATCTTGATATCCAATGAAACACCATATCAAGATCGCTCCACTTAGTCCAAAAACTGATCAAGACACTTGAATATTAACTAAGCAACAAGGATTTAATGATTTATGAATTATTGTTTGAGAATTCATATCAAAAACTTGTTCTGCGTGTTTGCCCGTGGTATCAAAACACTCGAAAACAATAAATCCTCGCGGGGCTGCACCACTCAGGATTCATTTGCTTTCATTCTCAGTATTTTGATACAACGATCAAACACTTGCATGTCTGTCAATGCAAATACAGCTGAAATCATAGTAGCTGCCTCAGATGATATTAAAATGAATTCAATTCGCATTTTGATCTGAGTATTTCTTACTTAATATTAGGAATACGGAAACTCATCTTTAATCTTACGTCCACGAGAATGACTGCCATGATCGGATCTACCCTGACGGTTAAAGGTACTCAATACATACTACTTGAGATAAGCACTAAAAATAGACCAGTTCGCGGTTAATTCCGACATTTTGAAAGCGGTGCATTTTGAAAGAGTCAAAGTCCGCGGGAAAATTTACAGACAATGTATGGAAAACTGAAAACACGATTGAACGCTTCCCAGCACAGCTACATCGAGATCCCTCAAATTTCGCTCAGTTAATCTTTTACCTGGTATCTTAAGTTTGTATCTGAAGAATAATTCAGAAATTCGATTTTACGGATTTTATTTGGCATCGGATTCCCATACAAACACTGTATTTCGCCTTTCAAAATGTCGGAATTAACCGCGAACTGGTCTATTTAGATAACTTATGAGCAATATTTATAAGAGTGATTTAGGATGAGCCCATGTTGATAAATAAAGATACTTACCTACCTATGATCCTTTAAATAGATACTCGATTCAGACCATGCAATAGCCAGGAATGGCAAGCTAGCGCTGTATTGCATTTTATAATGATGATGACGACGACGATGAAACAATGATAACGATAATAAACAAGTACCATTGCATGGAAGAGGCGGAGCGTGATTTATAATTCATCAACACAGGGAAAAATTTCAAAAAAACATTAATCATGGTAATTTGCCAAAAAACATTAGACATTAATGGGAAGAGTTCAACTTTCTCGGGAAAAGTTGAACTCTTCCCATTAATGTCAGATGGGTTTTGGCGAATTCCCATTAATGTTTGTTTTGAATTTTTTTTTTCCCTGTGCAAGACCAAGGTCAATAAAGAAATGATATCCCTTTTGAAATCATTAGGATTTTCTGTAAATCTGTATACTAGATGAAAATAGTGCGATCACAGACCAAATCGCGTCCTTTTTTGTCTGTAATCACATCGTTTTGCTGAACCAATCAAAATGCAGGCGCCTCACAAAAGATTGGGAAACAAATTAAGTTCAAAGCAAATACAATTCTGGTAGTATTTTCTTTGCTGTGAACTTTTCTCTGGAATTTGAGTAAAAAATGCAAACTACAATGACTAAGTTTATATTTCTAAATTTTTGCAACCGTTTCCATTGTTACGCGACGGGCTATTCATACTTCCCTGTCGGAACATGGCAATGGGCCGTTCCGTCAGTCATCGAAGTGGAATCGAAGGAGCTACAAATCAAGCGGCTTCAACAGTCCGTCGAGTCGGATTTCGAGTTAGGATTTCAAGATTTCTAGGCGGTAAAATTAATGCTAAAATACCAAACGACTCAAGTTGGATTCAAACGAGTCCATGACCATATTGCGCTTTTGCAAACTGTCTCGCTTTATCAACACTCCTTGGTGTCCGGGTTCCCCTTTGTTGACGGGAAAATATATATTTAAGGAAACTAGGAAGTCAAACTGAAACTCTTGAAAATTGCGGTGTCAAATAATATTATAGATCCATAGACTTTTCATCATTTCCTTAATTGTTTCACTTTCATGAATTTGATTTGCTTATTTGACAAGCAGCCTTAGTTTGTATATGAATGGAAAAGCTCCACGAAATCCTTACTCGAATCCTCCATGACTCGTAATCCTGACTCGTAATCCTGACTGGAAATCCTGACTGGAAATCCTGACTGGATATTCTAACTATAAATCCTGACCTGAAATCCTGACTGACGAAAGCTAATAGGTAAACTGCTGAAGTTTGTTTGTAGCTCCTCTCACTTTGATGATTGACGCCGGACGCCCATTGTCATGTTTCGGAGGTAAAATATGAAAAATCCGTCGCGTAACAACGTAAACGGTTGTAAATGTTTAGCTTAGATATAATTAATTGGAAATATAACTTGGTGTCTGTCGAGGTATCTAGGAGTAACCAGTCTTGGGCTATCTAGAGAAGAGAAGAGCAGAGGAAATGTTGTGTTAAGTTCCGTTCAACTAACTAAGTCTATCTAATAATACATCTCCCTTTGTGATGGTGTCCTATTAGGTTAGGCCTAAATTTTCCTTAACTTTGAGTGAAGGTTTCCAGAGTCTCTTGGGTCTAACGTTGGCTTCACTCGATCCCTTACGTGGGGTTAATGCTTCACTGCACTCATGTCCTTGTGTTGTGGTTACACCTTCCGGGTTTCCGACGGAAGCAGGTATCGTCATATCTGACGGCATCGGTATCAAATGCGTGCGATTCCTACTTATCTCACTCGTTGGTGCTTTCACCAAAATAATATGGCCTTGGTATCTGCCTTTTCCACAACTACTCCTTAATTTGTCTATTCAGATCCTTAACGTGGACGACTGTACCTGCATGGCTGCAGAGGTATCAAGGTTGTCGCCTTGTGACGTCTGTTGAAGTCATCTTGTTACCTGATCTTGCTGTCCTGTTCCTTCTTAGGATGCTTGTCCAGGTCTGGCCACTGGAGTCAATTCAGCACTGAAGGTTGGAACGAAAGTTCTAATCTTTCTTCCCATCAGTAATTGTGCTGGCGAGTGCCCATACGCGAGAGGTGTTGATCTTTATGCAAGCAGCCCAGTTTCCTGATCCTGTTCTTTCTTTAAGATACTCTTAGTTGTCGGCACACCTCGTTCGACTTCTCCGTTCGACTGCGGCAATCTTTGACTCGAAGTTACATGCTTGAATTCCAAGCTGAGTTAAAAAACGTCTGCACTGGCCCCGCCCCGCCTGGCATACTGTGGTCCGTTATCTGACGGCAGCTCCTCGGGTATGCCATATCTTGCAAATATTGCCTTGAGAGTTCGAATCACGTCAGTTGACTTCTTCGTCTTGGGCATTGCAGCTACGTATAGTTCCACATCTCTGGAAAAGTAGTCTACTACTAGGAGGTAGTCCACACTCTTCATTTCGAATAGATCAGTAGCCACGACTTGCCATGGTCGCTCAGGAAATGGTGGTAGGCATGAGCGGTTCAATATTGTTCACCATGTTCATCGCACAAATCTTGCAGTTTTCAACCAGGTCTAATATCTGGTGACTGAGCCCAGGCCACCACACTGACTCTCTTGCTCGTGCTCGACACGTTGCTCCTGATGTGTCTTGTCTAGTACTTCTAGTCTCATCGCTGAGGGGATTACTATTCTGAATGACTTCATCAACAGGTTCTGCACTAATGCTAGGTCACCTCTTACCCCCCAATAAGGCTTTATCACATCACTCTATGTTCTCCAGCAAGGATTCCAGACAGTACACCTTTATTTGTCTGCATACGTCGTTTCATCCTGTGCTTCTATTATCTGCTGTAGTTTGATGTCAGTGATGGGTAGGTTGGCAATTACACTTGCCACGTGTGCACTCATCTCATCGTGCATGTTAAAGGTTAGCTCAACGGTTTGGTTCTCTGGCTGGAGTCTGGATAATGCATCAGCTATGTGCATCTCTTTTCCAGGAAGGTGTTTGACCTCCTTGAAGTGGAATCGCATCAACCGCATGCGAAACCTTTGCAGTCTTGGAGACAGCCTGTCTAGAGTGTGTGTAGTGAGCAGCGGTACCAAGGGTTTGTGATCAGTTTCTATATAGATACCTAGCTTTCCCACAATGTTGTCACTGGACCTCTCACAAGCCCATGTAAGGCCAAAGCTTCTTTCTTGATTTGCGCATACCTAGCTTCCGTTGGTGCTAGTTACCTCGAGGTGAACGAGATGGGTCTCCAGCTGCCATCGGACTGCTGTTGAAGGATTGCTCCATCGAGGCCGTAACGTTAAGCATCTGCAGTCACCTTCGCTTCCTTGTTAGGGTCGTACATGGCCAACACCAGAGCATTGTTCAGGGTGACTTTGATTTCTTCAAAAGCTTTTCTCTGTGCTGTGTCAAAGGTCCAGACAACATCCATCTGGAGGAGGTCTCTGATGGGTTTTGTCTTTTCTGCAAGGTACTCAGCAAATCTGCTCAGGTGGTTCACCGTGCCTAGAAATGTTCTCGCTTCATGGACATTCTTGGAAGGCGGCATGTCTGTTATAGCTGCCACTTTCTCAGGGTCGTCCATCTCTATGCTACTGGCACTGACAACGTGGCCTATAGAAACTGTACTGAAAATGCACTTGACTTTGTTAAGTGTCATGCATGGTTTTTTGATGCGAGTTAGAACTGCTTCATGCACACCATTCAGTTGGCACGTCAACTCTTGAAATCACAGGAGGTGAAAAATAGCATTTACAAACACACTTTCTGCATATTGATTCCTTTACAGGACTTCTAGACATCGAGCACAATTACCTAATTGCATTTGCGACTTAAATGGTTCGGTTGGTTTGCCACTCTTACTCTTCCATGCCCTATCAACACTGGCAGGTTTGTCTGCACTAGGGTGGAGGATGTTTTGTTGTTTCTTTACACTTTCTGATTGCCTTGCTCGTCAGATTCCTGTTTCTAGAGTTAATTTGGGGTTTCACTGTAATTTCTCCGATAACTTTCAGGCTCGGAGACCAACTACAATTCTGTCCCTTATCAACTCGTCTTTCACTCTGAGTTCGAAATTCACAATACTCGCCCAGGCAATAAGGATCCGTGATGAAACTGTCCACTGTTTCACTTTCTCTCTGACTTCTAGAGTTGGATTATGACATTACACTTTACAATAAAATGAGCCTTAATTACCTTGCTTTCACGGTATCATAGCTTGTGCTCTGCTCCGAGTTAATCCAAACGAGACAAA
Organism: Actinernus sp. WN-2022; assembly: GCA_030867875.1. Lineage (NCBI taxonomy): Eukaryota > Metazoa > Cnidaria > Anthozoa > Actiniaria > Actinernidae > Actinernus > Actinernus sp. WN-2022. The sequence goes on along the minus strand of JAOWCC010001589.1, from coordinate 118,681,304 downwards.
AATGTCATCAGCCTCATCACCCATAGCATAAATAAGAGTGTTTACCTAGTTTTCGTCTTTAGCGTCCAGCATTGTAGCCTTTCGAAATCTCTCAAATCTTCTAATCCACTTGGGCCACTCCTCTGGTTTAAAACTGTACTTTTCGAAAGGAAGAATTGGAAATACGCCAAGTTGCTACCCTCGTGTTGGCTTGATTTAGATTTCCTTGATCAGTAATTTCTCGGGGCACCGGATCTTCCAATCTACTTTGACCTTTTTGTTTTGCTTTAAGTGTTCTTTTATGGTTTTTACTCTTGTCGAACACTGAAACTGGGTTCTCTGATCGAATTGATCCACTATGCAACCACCATGTCGTGGCATCTAGGAGTAATCCGGATTAGACTACCGAGAGAAGAGCAGGGATGGGGCCGCTCTTGGTAGGTCACGTGACCTCATCATTACAAATGAACGCTTCCGGCTTGTATGTTAAGTTCCGGTCAACTAACTAAGTCTATTTTAACAAGAGGCTGTGTGCAGTCTGGACTTGGGCCATATGACATATGACACGGCGTCTTTGTAAAGCAGAATATTGTGTAATATTTATTTATTTTTATCTATTGTTGCAATTTTTACGTAAATTAAGTAGTTAATAATTTAATATATATATATGTTAGTAGCAATAGTATGTTTAGTCTAATTATAAAGTAAATAAGTAAGTAACTTTATTTAAGTGTAAATGTATTTAGCTTTGCAACTAATTGGGGACACTAGTCCTACGATCTTATCCGAGAAGACGTGAATTGAAGGTATAACCGTTTACTGCTTTGTAAAGGCAGCACCTTCTACTCAGTTATTTTAAGACCCTGAGTGTTGGTCCGGCTGGGGTTTGAACCCGCGATGTTCCGCTCGACAGACCGGCACTTAACCACTGAGCTAACCAGGAGGCGGTAGTGTAGTGATCGATTGAAGAGCACGATGTTAGTTTCCAGTTTCCTCTCTTCTGAGAGTACGCCATTGATTCTGTGCCCCGGTCCCAGGGGCGGAGGAGATAAATAGATATATGCTCCGCACCCCAGGAACGTTAGCCTGATTTTCAGACGGTACGTGGTATTCCACTCACTTCCTCCCCCTCCGAGAGGACGACCTCGTACCGTCTGAAAATCAGGCTACAGGAATGTTACATTTGTCCTAAACCAGAAAATAGCTTCGCAACGTCTTCGCTAATGCCCTGCTTGGCCTTACGTTACTTCACCCAGCTGATTTTGCACTGCGCTTCCGGTCTGAATTAGCCAATCATCGCCGTTTCTGTCGCATTGCCAGTAGTTCCATTTATTGGTTTGATTCTCCACAAATTCAAACCGGTGGAGAAGCATACTCAGAGAATATCGTCGGAGAAAGAGGAAAGTGTTCATATTTGCTTTTTGAATTTCGGAAGTCACCTTGAGTTAACTCTAAGGATCAATGTCGAATATACGTCTTTAATTGGAAATGTTGGTTTTGACAAATAATCATTTGTGAGCTTCGGGGCAGACTCGGCTGGACGAGCACTTCTAGATCAAAGGAGTAATTCCTTAAGCTGAAGAAGAAAATAGAGCAGATTTCGTATGAGTGGGACAAACTAAGGCATGTCCGTCACCGTGCTCTAACCGTGTTGTACTGTAATTCTGTAATTTGATTGGATCAGCATGCAGGACAAAAACAATGGGAAACCATTTCAACGTCACGGCATGCCGTACGGTAACCGTGCTGTAGTCAGTGCTGTAGTTTGCCCCACTCATACGAAATCTGCTCTAGACAAAATAGTTATTGGTTGTAAAGAATAGGTTGTAACCGCTTTTAGTGTTGAAACTTGAGTTTTAATGTTTTACCTATTTACTCATTTGTACTGTTATTTACTCTCATAAAATATCAGCTTTGTACAAGTTGTGTTGCCATGGTGTCCACTGTCCTGGATGTACCCTCACGCTTGACTTCCTCGTCATGGGACAACGTCACGTGGTCAACTCATCTCTTACAGCGACGTGCACAGGGTACGAGTTCACCATCAACATCAGTGTGAATGTAACACCTGGAAACTATGACATGACGGTAAGATGAACCACTAAATATGTGGGACGGTTTTAAAAGATCACCTATAAGGTTTTCAGATTTTTTCCCACTTGGGATAATTGAACATCCATTTTTATGTCTGCTGTGCGCATGCATGCGCTAGCAGACACTATGCCATGACCTGAGTTTTCCGATTGGATGGTCAATTTCCGAGTCGGATGCGACTCGGTTAGGGAAGCGTCACATATTGATTTTTCCACGAGAAACGTCCAGTGAAGTTTCTTTTTCAAGCACCCCCCCCCCCCCCCCCCTAAGAAACGTCAGAGCGATTTATCGATTTTTAGGCGACCATTGCGCATGCGCAATGTAGCCTTATGTAGTACTGAAGTTGGGACTAAATATCTATGCCCCGGCATAAACCGATAAGTGACAATATAACTCAGGGGGATAGTGTTGAGTCAGGTGAGGAAAGCTGAAGAATAAAGATCTTTGTCTATTCAATTATTCTTTTGTTAACATAAGTAAAAGGTTTCGATGTGTTGGCTCTTCGTTGTTTCTCGAATAAAAATATTATTTTAACGAAAAGGGGCAGACTTCACCGTTTGCAACCTGAAATGTTATTGGTTACCCAAACAATAGCCTACCCCTAAAACAATACAAACCCTAACCTTAAAACAATGGGATTCTTTATCAGTGAAGTCCAATAGGATACGACCTACAGAACAGTGAAGTCTAACCGAACGAAAAGCCCGAGGGACCCCGGCCGTGTGCTAAAAACGTAATAACTAAATCATGGGATATGACTTGACAATGCGGCCTTCGGCACCTTCCTTCGGTGAGACTTCGCCGAAGAATAATCGGTGAGAATTTTGTCCTGCTTTGCTTTCATGTTTGTGCTCTTGTCAAACTGACATTTCCATACACAGCCTTAGAATATCCGCGGTCAAGAGACGCAAAGCTCGGCACACTAAAATCTTTGAGAGCTGTTTTGAACCTGTTTTGAGTCTTGTGTCTCTCCAGTCACTGTCGTATTGCCAGACGTAAAAGCAAACTTGAAAAGCTTATAAAGAAATACAAAGAAACATAAAGGAATATAAGGTAATATATAAAAAACTGTTTTCAAACTCTGTGAGCGAGACAAGCTATTGCTGAACCAGAAGCTGACATTCAAGTGAAGTGAACTGACGAAGCTAAGGTATGTGTCCAAACTGAATCAATATGGGAAATGTCTTGTGCACTATTAGTGGGGTGCAATCCATCTCCAGAGATTCAAATAACAAAGACATGGTCGCCATATTGTTGGATTAACTAACAAGAGAAGCTAACGAGAAATCCTTTGAAAAAGGGAACCAAGATGGCGGCGATGACGTAACGTGCACCCCAGCAATAGCAAATATAAAGGGCTGTTATTGGAATGCATTCGATGTATTGGAATGCATTCGATGCAAGTTTTGGAGTACTATGCTATTATTGTTTTACATACGATTGAAGGTGAATAAGTGCAGCTCTTCCCAAAGTGGAACTCGAATCGAAATGAACTAAGATTTTTCACCGTGAAACCGACATCTGAAATCTCTCAACCTCATATAAACCGACAAAACTTTGCCGCGAAAGTCCGTGCAAGAGCCGCTTAATCGGAATATTTGTAGTTTATTTCTAGTAAATAACTTGATCGTTAAACAAACAAACGGCCCGGGCAACCCATCGAAGTGTGAATAAAGTTTGAAGTAAACATACCAGCGAGCCTTTGAAAACTTTAGTTTTAATAGTAGCTGATCGTTAACAGAGAAATACCCTGCGAGCAGAGCCTTATTTTCTTTGGTTTTCTAATCTCCTTCCACGGAGAGCGAAGTGGAAGGAGATTAGAAAACCGAAGAAAATAAGGCTCTGCTCGCAGGGAAACAGAGAAACGACACTTTGCCGTAAAGGGAAACACATTGAAGTGTTAATACCGCGAATAAAGTTTTAAGTAAACATGCCAGCGAGGAAAAGGGAAACACATCGAAGGCAAGGAGTACTCTGCAGCAATTAAATAATAGACGTTAAAGGGTAGGCTTGTGAATCAAAAATAGAAGGGGAGGAGTGACCAATAGAAATTAAATAATCAAAGTGGCAGGTAGCCTATATTGAATCAAAAATATAACGAGAGGGGTAGACCATAGTAATTCCAAACTCAATGGGGTGTGGCCTATCATAATTAAATAATACAACAGGAGGGTACCCTATAATAAAATTAAACAAGAGGAGGTTACCAAAATTTATATTCTCAAAAAAATATAATAATGGTCGCCGATGTTCGCATTGCGGACCTATTTCTTTATATTGGATTTTGCGGTAATTGGAATCATCAAAACCACGGGCTCAATTTATGTTGGTTGAAACCGCTGATCGAAGATAAATTGATAAGGACATGATTAAATATGCAAGGCATGAGGTTACTGAATTATGCATATGTGATGTTACTGAAAACTATCGAGTTTTCCACGGAGAAGCGTCACAAGTCAAAACCCTCCCACCCCCAAACTTCGCTGGACGTTTCTCGTGGAAAAATCGATATGTGACGCTTCCCTTATACCGATGCGAGGAACACTAAATCGATAACTGGATCCAATCAAAGCAAGATGTCGAACTATTATCTAATCGCATGAATGCAATATCTCTTGGAAGTTTTTCGTTCGATAAGTCCTGTTATATATTTTATTGAATGTAGATTGTAGAAACCTGATTTGGCAGAGCTTTCGAGAAGTGTGTAAATGCTGGGCTAATGAAAGGCTTTCGAGGTTCTCAAGTGGGTAGCGTTCAGTGCTTCCCTGCATCTTGGCGACACCAACTGCAAACCAGGATTCAGGAAACACCTTCATTAAAGCGGAGTAGAGAACATTTAACAACGGGTTCATTTAACGAGGTCCGTGGAGCGAAGAGCCTTTCAGGCCAAGCTGAATGACACTACCGAAGGCGAACCAGGGGCGGATCCAGGAAATGCAGAAAGACGGGGCCGCAGCGTAAGCCGAACCTCGCGCCGTATAGGCGCGATTCGGCGCGATTAGTGGGTGCGCGGGCATGTATCACAGCCAACGAAAGGGGGGGCAGCGGCCCCCTCGGCTCCTCTAAATCCACCCCTGCGAAGGTTGAGTTTTAACAGGAGCCCATAACCAGGAGCGTCCATATATCATATAGACGTGTCACAGCGTTTTTACAAGTTGGGCTATTTTTAGATTATTTTCCCCGCCAATTGGTGGGTTGCATCGTGGCGGAACAAAAGATGCCTCATTAGCTACTTTTGTTATACCAAACAACATGGCTGCTACGCTTTTGTGATTTTATTCCCTTGGGAACAATTGCAACTCAACAATAGCGGGAAGCCGTTCTAAAAATAACCTTACTTGTGAAAACGCTGTGACATAGGCCTAGTATGCGGGATGGACGCTCCTAGTTATGGGCTCCTTGTTTAAGAAAACCCCCACCTCCCTGGGGAACTTTAAGTAGTCAAATGGGAACGAATCCCCACCTCTATAACAATTTTCATTCTTGTCTTATGTATTTTTATAGCACTAAAACTAACGTAAATATGCTATGTGCTGTTGAAAGTTAACGTTATCGTGTTTAATGAAACATAACACAAAATGCTGGTGTGGATGTTCGCAGGCTAGCGCGGATGGACATTTGAAAGATTGTTCAACTAGTTTGCTTGCAGGTGGGGCAGAACCACTTTCCCTGAGGCTGCTTTCCCTCCTGTAAGTCCAACACACTGAAAGTGTCCGGAACCATTCTATTTTGCATCCTGCATTGTCACATGCAATCATTGCACTTACTTCATCTGGTGTACGGCACGAACAGTAGAGCTGGAAATTTTGAGCAAGCTACGCTGGAAATTTGATGGTCCAGTTGCTGAATAAAATATATTCTGCATTTCTCCATGGTATATGACGTTTTTGTATTGAAACGAAAAAAAACAAACAGCTAAAATCTTACCTGACGATCGCCACCACAGATGAACTGGGATCCAGTCGGGGCGGGGTTGGGGTTTCAGTTGCTACAATGTCAGTGCATAATCATGTCAAAACTGAAAATGTTTCACCAGCATTGCCGTATAAAATATAAGCTTAAGCTTATTGATTGATTTAGAATGTGATACATTGGCAAAAAATAAATCTTTATTATTTTGTGCTGAAATTATGGTGGATTGCACGTTAATATAATCTTAAACATATTTTGCTGCTACTGTTGTTACTTGTCTCGGCGGATTGATGATTGCCGAACTGATATCAATGTTTTCAAACTGATGGCCAAAAATTGGTCCATGATGATTCAGAAATAAAAAAACGGATTGTTTTTCTTGTGATCTACAGATCGAGCACGGGTTCCATACTGCGAATCATTCTCGTAAGAATAGAAGGACAGTTGGACAGATCACAGTTCAAGGTATTTACACTTACTTATCGAGATGTTTCAAGACGCTTACAGTTAATTACTTGTGAACAAACTCCAATCATTGTGTCTTGTAGCCATAACCATCATGGAATGCATGTTCACTGATGGTCTGTGCAATGGATGGAGCACACATGGGAATGGAACCTGGAAATTTAGAGAAAAGGGTGAGTATGCAAGTGGCACCCAATCAGTCTGACTACAAGCATCTCACTTTTACGTAATGTTTAAAAGCCAAGAATGAGGACTTTACCGGGGTTTCAAAGCCCAAGCAATTAGTTCCAGTCCTAGGCGGAGCTTTTGAACGACGTCAAATATACATTCTTTACTTCGGGTTAGGGTTAGGGTTTCGGTTCGAGTCTTCGTGGAGCCGATATTTTTTCATATAGTTGAGGGAATTGAAGCGTACTTGTTCGCCTAAATTTCTAAGTGCCGCTTTAGTTTGTACCCTAGAAATATAACATCGAGAAAATTGCAATTCGACCGGCTTCTGGCGGATGGAATCTAGTCGCAACCGACTTGAACCGTCTGTACATAGCGGATGTTGAAGGCTCTTCAACAGATTGATTTGTAAATTGACTTAATTTCTCCTTCAATGAAACAACTTCAGTCATTTTGTCCACATGGGCCATTCTCTCGTTACTTTGATCAGTTAACATAATAACATAATCGTGGTTTTGCATTTCCAATCTTAGAAGACTGTTGGCAACAGAACGTAATTTCGTCTAGTTTCTTAGTCGTTTGACGTCTACTGCACTAAGAATCGGTTTTTTTTTTGCAAATAACAACCAATCAATCTGGCTACAAGAATCTCTTTTACTTTTATGGAAACTTAACCCTCGTTTACATGTTTTGGCAAAGGAGACTGTTAATTAGCAAACAATTCGTGTAGGTTCAATCTAAATGGTTTGACAGTTGGCGCTATATAGCTAAGAATCCCACTGCTACACATAGCATCAAAACGGCCAATGTTTAAATACTTAAACAAGTTGTGGTCCTTCCTTTATTTTTGCACATCTGTGGTGCATGAATTTATAAGGACTTCTCTATTCTTCAAGGCAATTTTGCGTACACGGACGAGCTGCATACACACACAGCACTAGTTACCCCCAAACTACCTTGGAAAGATTTCTACGCCTTTACTGGTCTGTGCCTCCAGTTCTCCTACATGCTGCCGAATAACGTCTCCAATTCTACACTTAATGTATATCTACGTGTTAAAACCAGACGAAGACTGGTGTTGAGCCTACGAGGTTACCATGAAAATAAATGGTATTCGTCGCATTTCTCGTGGAGCCAAGAAGGAAATCTTCAGGTACTAGAAGTGTTTCGTTTTGCATGTTTTCTGTTTCTAGTGTCATTAAATCATGCGAAATTCATCCCTGTCAATGATGTGGTGCTATACTTCCAGTTAACACCGTTTCTTCTTTCGTCTGAGAGAAGTCACTTTTGCTTTACTCAATTAGGATGTTCCTCTTAATTGAAATTAAAATTGCTTAAAACCGTAAAAAGGAAGGTGAGCAACAACCTACGAAGTAGACTGAAGATCGCAGAGATCGATCTTTGTTGACAACAGATCGAAAAGCAATATTATATAGATCTGTTGTTCGGCATTGCATTGTTAGAGTAAACCAAAGCTTCTTCACAGCATAGTCTTTTTTTTGTTTTTCCGTGTTTTTCTCGTGTCTTCTATCTGAGAAACACAGAAAAACCAGAAAAGACAATTTTTAAGGCTATATGGAACCAGCCTTTGCAAGTACATTATTTTCGCTGTTTAAACATATTATATTCATTGTTTAGCTGGCACATTGTTTGAATGTTTTTCAGAGGAAAAAACAGCCTGAATGACCGGCTTTGCTGCTGGGATCAATCGCAGTTTCAGTCATATTCTTGCAGCTGCTTCTTAGAAATAGGGCTTTCATATTGATCGAAAAGGAAATGACACATTATAAGACTAAGTATTTTACTTAATGTATCGAGGAAAGAAATAATACAAATCGTATCGGGGAATTGGGAAATCCTAAATATTATGTAGGGGAGCTGGTGTGGCGTAGTGGTTAAGCGCTTTGCCTCTCACCTCTGTGGCCCATATGTGAGTTGAGTTTGTTGGTATCTCGCGTTTGCTCCGAGGGTTTTTCTCTGGGTTCTCCGGTTTTCCTCCCTCCGCAAAAACAAACACGCTAAAAATTCCAATTCGATTTGTGGATTAGCCGGCGGGTTCTGACTTTGATCAGCCCCCATGGTTGTTTCAGGTCTCGTTAGAAATTCAGGTTTTTTTTCAGAGTAGTGATCGATAAAACTGTATGAAAACGAGGCCAACGGTGACTCAAGTGATGCTACGACAGCCAAAGTACTGTAGATAGAAATATGACACGTTTGTACAGAAAATTTATCGATTTGTTTTAAAGATAATTCTCTTGTTTGTTTCATATTTGCAGATGAGTTACAGTTCGCCTCGTTTTCATGACGCTTTACATGAAATATTCAAAATGGCAGAGAGAACTGCGAGCGGGACTATTTAAAGAACAAAACCAAACACTGCTGAGTTTTTGTTCTCATTATATGTAGTACTATCCTCTGGTTTCAGGTCGTGTTTGAGGGAGTTTCTGATGTTAATGGGAGTATCAGTATTGCAGTTGATAACATCACTATAACGTCCAAAACGTGCGAATTGTTTCCACCATACGCGAAACCAGGTATGTCTTTAGTATTATCCTATAAATATTATAGTTCAGCCAATCCGAGCTCAGCTTTACTATGCAATATAGGGCGGTATGTCATGGTGTTTCTATGAAATACAGAGCGGTATTTCATGGCTAAATCCAGCCAATCAAAATTCAGGAAATTTCGCGCCATTTCTTTATCAGCCAATAAGAATTCAAGATTTTGAATACATAATTAAATTGCACTCGAAATTCATATTATTTTGGTATACAGCTCGCCTAAAGGCTCGTTGTACATGTATACCAACTAATTTCTCGTGAAATAGTCGCCCGACTATTCCATAGAAAACCATGAAATAACCAGTAATTATTAGTGATTGGATATACTTATCGTTTTCTATGTTCTGTTATAAATCAGTGCAGGCATAGTATATGGATAGGTGTGCAAGCGTATTAAGTGTATTTTAAAGTTTTTTTAGACATCAAATTATTTTGTCTAGAACACATTCAAAATAAACATCAAACTGTCTCGATCTTCCAATCCAATTATGTGTTTTAACATGTTTCCTTGAATTCTACTATAAAACACCGTCTTGCATTGTTAGATTAGTTTACATTTTAATCAGTGTATTTCGTTACAGACAATTTACTCCCTTCAGTCTACCTTAGGTAACATCATGAGAAATTCTATATACAATTATGCAATTCAGTCTAGAATAACAGCTTGATAAAGCGGATGTTGTGTAAAACGATGGTTTGGGCATGATAGCAATATTCTGTATCTTGAACCGCTAATGCGAACGTATATATATATAATGTGAACGTAAATATTTTTATACTCGTACGAAATAAGCCTTATGTATGACGATGTCACGCCTTTGTTATCACCACCAAGCCTCACTTTGGCACAACATTTCCCCTCAACACAGAAGCGAGGCTTGGTGGTGACGACAAAAGCATGACGTCATCACGGATAAGACGCATTGAACAAACTACCTTTTTTGGGATGAGCGTTGAGGATCAATCCATTTGCATGCTATTAGGACTGGACCCACTTCAAAATATTTTGAAGTGTAATATTGTACATGTTCAAAGCGAATCTTGTTAAAGAATCATTATCGTTTATTAGGCTTCACATGCGATGGTTACAAATTCATGTGCAATAACAGGATGTGCGTAGAACAAACGCACCGTTGCGATGGTAACCACGATTGTATTGACCGGTCTGACGAAGAAGGCTGCAAGTGTCTCGCAAATGAGTTTGTTTGTTTCAGCGGAGAATGCGTTGCGTCTAAGTATCTCTGTGATGGAATAAGACAATGTAAAGATGGATCGGACGATGCAACCTGCGGTACGTAGTAGTATGCTTGTGATACTTATTAGAGTTATATATGCCCTCAAATGTTTTCGAGGCTACAACGCTTAAACCTGAATATCTCTTGTTAAGAGTAAGACGACTGTATTGACAACTGCATATATGAGTTTCAGTACCTGTAACTTTTGTCAAGATTGAATTAAAATTACTATCAAAATTGAAAAATCAAAAGCAGCTCTACCAGAAAATAGATTTATGGATTCATCGCTCTTCTGTTGTAGGTAAGTGTGCAGATTATCAGTGTGCAGACGGTACTTGTATTCCGTGGACACAAACCTGCAGAAGAGAGAGATCGTACTGTCAGGATGACACACATCGGCCTTCCGTTTGTGGTAAGTGTGTACTAGATTATCACTAGTGTGCATACGGTACATGTATTCCGTGGACACAAACCTGTAGAAGAGAGAAAGCATACTATCAGGCTAACACACATCGACCTTCAGTTTGTGGTAATAATTAACGTAATTCTATGATCTCACATGCCCGACTAAATAAAGAACTACAATTTTAGTGTTTTGTTTCAACCTTTGCTTAATAACAAACCGTCACACACATATATGTTCGTAAAGTTTGTCATTTTTTTTCTTGTTTCCTCTAAGACTTAAACTGTTTTTCAACAAGGTTCGTTCCGCAAATTAATAACACAAAACTGCAGTTATAGAGAAAACTCCCTTGCCCGTATTTATTCTATATTTAAATATTGATTCAAGGAATCTGAACGTTTTCGAATTCGTTGGTACTGTTTATATAGACCAGTTTACGGTTCATGCGCAGTTATACAAATCCTTTGTTTATTTGGCGGGCCACCAGATGGTAGACAATGATAGCCCGCCAGTTGAAACAAAAGACATGAACAATTTGCAACTGGGCATGAACCGTAAACTGGTCTATTTCTTAATCTTAGTCATAACTTTCGTTGTACAGTGATGAACGAATAATATTAAAATATTCATAATCAAACTTCTGTTGATTTCAAATTGTGCGAAATTAAAACCTCTTCTAGCGAACTGCCATCTTAACAATTTGGGATGTCGCAAGGACAGTAAAGCTGTTATAGCTTGTGCATCCTTCAGGGGTAAGTATTTGACGCTTTCGTTTTACACGCATTATAAAAGTAGAGTTTTTGTCTTCTAATAATTATAAGTTCTTAATATTTACTTTAGAATTTTTCTGTTGTGATTTCGTAGGTCGTTGTAATTTTAATAACGGTCTGTGTGGAATGAGACATGACACTGACGGAGATTTTCAGTGGTTGGTTGGTCAGGGTGACCCTGCCACAAGGAATACAAGACCAAGTGTAGATCATACATCATATTCTCAAAACGGTAAGCCGAAAATTGAAACTCATTCGAGATTTACCATGACAGAATTTAATTCGTCTTGGAAGCCAACTTCTGATGGATTTCAGAGTTACTTTTCCAGGATTTCACTGCGTTATTGTTATTGATGATCAGCCTTTATTTTTTGTCACATAATGTAGAAATAAAATGACAGAGTCCATGCAGATGATTGACATCCAATTTATCAATCAGCTCACTTTATCCTGATAACAGAAATATGAATATTTGCGTTGACCCATCTAGGATCGTACATATTCATCGAGTCGTCAAAGCATCGCCATGGCGACCGGGCCAGACTTCACAGCGAGGACATGGATGGTAACGTCACAGTGTGTCTGCAGTTCTGGTATCACATGTACGGTACACACGTTGGCACGATTAACGTGTATACTAGGACTAACGAGACTGACATGGTCACGTGGACACAGACAGGCAACCATGGCAACCGGTGGCTTTTCGCGCAGATGACGATCCGCAGGTCAACACCATATAAGGTAAACTTGTCATGGTTTTCATGCAAACTATTTAATAATAATAATAACAATAATAATAATAATAATTATACCGTCTTTAATAGATTTGATAAAATACCTATCAAATTTACAATTAATTGTATAATAAGTATAAAAGTTCTTTACAAGAGTATCTAAAAATATTAAGCTTCTATTATAAGTATAAACAACTAACTATTAAACCGTTAAAAAATATGTACAGGCTTATTACATCACGGCTAAGTTCTATCTAAAAATTAATATATTAAAAAACTATCTTTAAAATGTCCAGTGGAAAACATACGTGTACATCTGTCTTGCAACTAAAGTTTAAAAAAAAACTTTGATTCAAAATGGACACTGTAGAAACGTTTCTAATATCATTAGGGATCTAATTCAATCCATTAATTACTATGTTTATATAGCTGTACTTATATAAGTTAGTTCTTTTATAGAGAGGCATTACGATTCCTTACTCCTCAGTCCCTAGAGAATGCAACTCTAGCATATATATATATTTATTTATTTATTTACAATACTTGAATATACGAAAATATTAATAAGGACGTGGAGGGGTGTCGCACAACAGAGCTGGGCTCCACACTAAGTATGCCCCCACCCCCCCCCCCCCCAAAGTTAGTAAAAATTAATACTAATAATAGTAAATAAATAAATAATAATAATAACAATAATAATCCCTAACAATAATCATAGAAATAGTACAATCATTAAATAAATTGAAACTGTAGATTTTGTAAAACTTCTAGGAGTGGCATTACAAAGCAATTTGAAATGGAATTTGCACATAGATAGTATTGTAAAGAGAGCTTCTAAAAGACTCTATTTTTGTCTCAATTGAAACGTGCAAATGTACCACCTGAAGACCTTATTAGGTTTTATACTGCTTGTATTCAGTCGATTAGTTTATATGCTTGCCAGGTTTTTCATTATGGACTTCCTGAGTATTTGAATACTGCCTTGGAACGCATCCAAAGACGTGCCATGAAGATCATCTATGGTTATGCCACTTCTTATTCCTGAGCGCTCGAGTTATCGGGTTTAAGCAAACTCTCAGAACGGAGATTACAACTTTGTGACAACTTTTTCCGCAAAATCTTAGCTCACCCTCAAGGTCAGTTATATGCCTTAGTTCCACATAACATTAATTTAACTAGATCTCTAAGATATGTTAGGTCTTTTACTTTGCCCTTATGTAAGACGAACCGTTTCAAAAACACTTTTATAATATCCAGCGCCGAACGTTATAATTCCCTCTGTTAGCAAGGAATTAAGTATAATGTAGTTAATAGTTCATTAGTATTAAATAAGTAGCTGCATACACTGTACATATATTTTATATTCTATATTTTATTTTTTATATTTACTACATTTTAGAACAATGTGTAAACCTTACTAATTCAGTTTTTTAACTGCAATCAAGGTATCGAAATAAACGACCTATTTATTTAAATAGATAATTACCGTAAGATAAGCGGCAGATAAGCCGCACCCCGAGTTTAGAAGCTCAAATTTTGGAAAAAAAGTTTTAAAAGGAAAATCAAGATTAGAAATCTGCATCACCTTCCTTGCCCCGTCGAACTTTCAACGAGATTACTCCATAGTTTTACCCACAATTTAAAATCGGAAAGTGTTTAAACTTCATGTTTACTTGCCTACACATGTACAATAGAACTTTCCATAGCATTTGCTTGACGGTACTTTTTCGTCCAAGGTCAATTGTTAGCTAAATTCACGTCAACAAAAACATGCTCGAAGTCACATTCAACAAAGCTTAGTAACCACACATTTTATTGGAAGAGAGAAAACTGGACACTAGAATGCTGCCATGTGTACAAAGAAATCAAAACATGGATCGCAGTGAGAAGTTTGCATTTTCATCTGCTGTACATGGTTTAATATCACCTCTACAAGGACAGCTGGAAGTCATCTATCGGGGAGAAACTGATTGCTCATAGAGAGATGGAAAATCAGATCGACAAATTTCTGTTAAAGTACTAAACAGCGGAAAAACAGTTGGTGATCATCTACCATGTGAGTACTCTGGAATAGCATGGTATTTTCTCGCTCGCAGAGGAACTATAACTGTTGAAGTTACTGGGAAATGCCGACACTGCAAAAAGCTTTGCGGTGGAATGGAGATTCCATGTCTGGTGACATTTAGTTGTTCGAGAAAAGCGACTGATCTTTTAACGAAGAAGATTTAACGGAAGGATCCGGAACAAGTAACAAACATGAAACAGACAACACAAACGGCTCTTTTAGGAGCCACCAAGCTTTTGTGTAGTTTTAATCAGTCTGACTTTGTTTTTTAAAAACGTTAATTTATGGAAATTTATTGAACTTTTATAGATGTTCTCGCAGATAAGCCGCACCCCCAATTTGGGTAAAAAGGTGCGGCTTATCAGCCGCTGTTTACGGTAATTAATGTATGGTATGCAGCGAATAGTTAAAGGCATACAAACCAGCCTATCTTATGTAATCTCACCCAACTAGGTGAAGAGTTTGGTGTGATATTCGCGCAGGGGGGTTAAGGCGTTTTTTCCTCGCATTTTGCTTGGCCGAGCGGGGCTTGGGTAATCGTTTAACTTGAATTCTGTTGTTCTTTTTATAACTTGAAATCTTAGAAACTGATTAGTTTTGACATGAATGACATTCGGAAAACATTTTGCTAACACAGATGGGTATGCCATTTCCAGGGGGGGGGGGGGGGGGGGTGGGGTAGAAAATATTATTTTGTAATTCCTAGATTAGAGGGTTTAATGTTTGGTATGTTGCAAATAGTTAAAGGAATCAAAACCAGCTTATCTTATGAAATTTCGACCAACTAGATGAAATATTTGGGTTATTACTCGCGCAAATGTAGTTGAGGGGGTTAAGCCGTTTTGAAATTTTGTTTTCGCTATCATTTCTCCCTTTGAACTTTAATGTCAACAAATTAAGAAGACCTTCTGGAGGTTTCTATGGGTAACATTGTGGTGAAAACCCCATGTCTCTACGATGTTGCTTTCTACCCGTAAAAATCCATCGCCCTTTTCGTTTTGGCTGCAAAGCATGCTGGAACACACTGGTATGATCAACTAAAAGTTGATTAAGGTATGCTAACCTCCGTGAGGAGCGAGTAGCAGCTGACGTTTCGAGCGCTAGCCCTTCGTCAGAGCAAAAAAGCTGGGACATAGTTTAACTTTGTATTTCCCAGTTCAGAACTGGATTAAATGAAGTTTCAGTGGTTAAATCATTGTCCTAACACTATACATGCCAAATGCAAGATATCGCTTTAGAACTTTAGAATTTGGGTAATATCTGCAAACCTTGCAAAAGTGAAGGGGTGAAAAAGCATGTATTTCCTGTCAATAACAGAGTCTTTTCCATTAGAAGTGGATTGAATGAAGTTGCAGCTTTAAAATCATAGTTTTGGTACTAAACACGATGAACAGAACATATTGTACCAATGCAGGAGCCCATTACCAGGAGCGTTCCTCTGTTATGGGTTGGGTCCCCAGCACAGAGGTAGATGATGCTATTTTTAGATTCGAAATTCCCGCGAAAAGAGATTGCCGCCATGTTGGTGCCCTTAAACAATAGATTCCTCGTTAGCTTCTTTTGTTGGGGCACCAACATTTGAATCTCTGGGGATTGAGTGAAAACCAGTAATTCGAATTCCCGCGTGGAAAGTGAGAAGAATGATAATGAGAAGTGACGTTAGCTATCTGATTGGCTAAGAATAGCCTACCTTTGTTCTTTTTCGCGCGAAACGCAATACTAAAAATAGCCTCATCTACCTCTGTGCTGGGGTACAGACACAGTGGGGAAGATGGACGCTCCTGGTAATGGGCTCCTGACCAATGCAATATATTGTAAGAACCTCAAATTTGAAAGGGCACCATTTCACGAGGTTCTGATGAAATTCAATACATTTTGATGGTAAATAACGTTCGTTCAAGGATATTTTTTCATCCTGACTTTCAGCGACTTATTTTGATGGGAAATGGCCGAAAATTCCATTTTTTCCTTAGTAGGTGGAAAATGACGAAAGACTTATAACCAATATCATGTCTCATTATCGTGTGAGCAATCAAAGACTTGGTTTGGCGGGAATTTCTTACCATATAGATTTACGCCACTTTTTAGCACTACCAGCTTCACAAAGTCACTATAACGTTCAATCCCGCAGAGTATAAAGCCAAATTGTTTGCTCCTAATAGTAGCCACATCAAAGGAGTTCTTATACAGCATACTTAAAGACTTATTTAGCTAGTTCTTTGGCTGCTCCTTTTAGTAAGCGAGCAGGATCTAATTAAGTTCTCCAAGATTTTCTGCACTTTATGATAATCTGACGTTAAAGAATGGACTTCAAAGTAAACAAAAGAACAGTAAAATGGTTACTGTGAAGAGCAACACAGTTACAATTTCAAATACGGTTTCTTAAAAAATACTGAGACATAAGTATTTTCTTTGCAAGTCATAGGAATTGAAACTTTTATAACTTTTACAAACCACAGAATAATCTTAGTCACATCAATGAAACGTAGAGCAATCATAAACTTAGATTTATAGACGTCTTGTCCGGTCCTACCAAGACACCAACAAAGGTCTTATAAATTAAAGCTCCAAAGCTGAAAAGCAATTAATTAAAAACACATAAATTTGCGTTCTTGCGTTCTGAAAAGAAGCCTCAAATCAACTAGTCCTGACATATCACTTGCTGCAAAACTGTATTTGCTTAGCTGAAGGAGTAAGATGCTAATTAAAAATAAGCTATATTATTGCTTAATTGTTTTCAGTTCGTGCTGGAAGGTGTTACTAAGAAAAGCTATGGAGGTGACCTAGCTGTTGACGACTTGACTGTGGTGGATGGATCATGCAAGACTATAACTTTGCAAGGTAATGCATGATGCCTATATAGAGCAGGTTTCAATTGAGTGTCGAAAGTTTTCGGTGATTGCTTTTGTTTTGCGGTTACTTAGCTTTTCTATTGGCTGTGAAAAATGTTTTGTAATCAGTCAGTGAATCAAATTCCAGAGTAAAACCAATTGTGTTTGGGTTTTGGTTTTGGTCTGTCACTCCATCAATCCACGATTGCGTTTAAACCAATCGGTATTCACTTTAGTTCGTGATTGGTTCGTTGTAATTGCTTTGGTAGTCAATTGAAACCTGCTCTATTTGCCGTTACATTTTACGTCCAAGTTGTTGGTGTTTTTGCTTCCTATTCTAGATATTCAGATTATAACGTGTATCTCCAGAGGAAGAATCAGCTCTCTGATCTAGCCCTAAACTAGGTACCAGAAAATAACCCCTCACTTTGTGCCTGAGTTCAATACAAAAAATGAAAATGGTGCAAGCTCTTGCATTGAAAAACACAGGGTTATATCAGCTCTATAATAGGCACCATTTGTTAATTTAATGTGAAATCAGTCCGTACCCGTAACTAGCCCGTGCTATGAAAGGAGAAGAACTTCGCCGGCTTCACTGAAATAACGCTTATTCTGGTTCCCGTGATCCGTTACATACATACATAAGCTACAGAATAAGCTAATATCTCCGAGAAAAAGAAACTAAACTAATGACCTAAATATGTAAATAACGTTAACATAATTATATGGATAGTTGTTCTAAGTTAGGTATATCATAATAACATTGAGATACATATGACAATAATAACATAAGTAAGCAAGCATATCACAAAGAAAACAAGTAAATACATATACTTAAGCAATAGACCACACATTTCAATGTGTTTACTGAAGAAATAAAGCACGCGGGATGTTGGGAGAACACAAGAAATGCTTTAAAATCACAAGCCGAAGGCGCGTGATTTTCAAGCATTTCAAGTGTTCTGCCAACATCCCAAGTGCTTTATTTCGCCAGTAAACACATTGAAATGTGTGGTCTATTGCTTTTATGATATAACTTTACGACACAACGCAAGCAGGCATGCCGATTTCTATGCCGTTTACCGGCACAATAGACGATATATTTTTGAGTCTATAAGCCAAATGAATCGGAGCGCTCGTACTATCTGCATGGGCTATACACACATACATGGGCATATACACGTTCATATGCAAATACATCAATTATTCCGGCAGTACTTGATAAAAACTACGAACAGAATTTACAGTAAGTGTTCTCAAAATCACGTTTACGGATATTCCTCTTGAAGGATTTGAGGTCAGGAGCTGTTCTTAATTCGTCTGTTAGTTCATTCCAAGATCTTATAGAGAAGTACACACTTAAATGAGTGAAAGCCGTAGGACGTGGTAGTAACTCTAGGAAAAATAAGCTTATTCTTTCTCCTTAGTGATGCGGAACGCAGGGTAAACATATCTTTAAAGTAGTTGGGGCCAGATGAACCGCATAATGATTAATAAACTGTAATGAGCATGTTCTGGATTATTCTATTGAACAAGCTCTGGGATCCTGACTTAATGAGAAGTCTACTGTAACTAATTGAGAAATCATCAAAAATAGTTCTGAGATGTTCGAGTTTGTCAGAGTTTCTAGCACCGCAAAAATGGAAGACTGGAGAACAGTAAATAAAATGACGCAGCAAAAAAATCAATGCTTTATACGAACGACATTAAGTGTGAGATGATATGAGTTTGCGAAACCTTAATAGCACAAGAGGAGACATAAAAAGTTTATTTGGCAGCAAATATTTCATTTATTTAAATTGATTGTTAATCTTCTCACATACATTAGTTATATGAGTGTTAAATTTAAGCTCATCGTCAATGTTGATACCAAGTAGATCAATGTTATTTGTAGTTTCCACGTTAAATTCGCAACCCTGAAAGAGAAGGGATGATCAGTTTTACCGAGTATCATTGCCTGATATTTATCAGGGGTGGCGATCATGCCATTCAGTTGAAACCAGGAACATAATCGCCAACAGTGAGATCGTGCTGAGGCCGAGTTTCAAGTGATACCCGATCTCTGTCAGAATCGTACAGCTGCTCATCGTCTGCGTACGCACTCAGTTTGACTTTGTGAATGAAGCAAACAGATCGTTTAGGAAGATGTTAAAAGCCAGAGGTCCAAGGACCGACTTGTGAGGAATTCCCTTAGTAATGGGGCGCCAAGACGAAAACGTGGCACCAACCGTTTGCCGGACTCTCTGCAACCTCTCAGAAAGGTAATCTCTTATTAGTGCGCAGCTGTTGTCGTGAAGACCATATGCCTTGAGCTTAGCGAGCAGGAGAGAGTGATGTAGACTATCGAATGCTTTCGATAAGTCCATGCAGATAACTGCTGTGACTTCCCTGTTGTCTAGATTTTGTCGCCATTCTTCGATTAGCCTCAAAAGGGTAGATTGGCAGCTGTAGCTTTTTCTAAATGCCGATAGGATATCAGAAAGTAATCCGCTGAAAAGTACCACGAGCTGTTGCGCCAACACCTTCTCGTGGATGTTGTTTAGTACTGGGAGGACGGTAACTGGCTTGTAGTTAGTCTTTTTAAGACCATCGTCTTTTCTGAATAATTGCATGGGTAAGCTGACGAAACTAAAGATAGAATTAGTGTTGCGAGCTCTTATGTTCTCAATAATAGCCTTTATGTGAACTAAAACGCTTTCAACAGGAATTACTTACAAATCTATGCTTACTTGAAGAGTCGGACATTCCCAGAAAAAAAATTTGAATAACGGATCGATCGAACTTTATCGCCGGATCCAATCCCAAACGCTGACAATATTTCTTCTGTGCTCTGTCGCTGCGCTTCGCCACACAGAAAACGTTTATATTGTATATTCTCCATCAAACAACACGGTGTAGGAGAGGCGCGAACCAATTATGTTTGTTGGAGACAAGTGTACTAATAAAATCTTGTATAATCATATAATTGTGCTAGTTATTGAGCAAGGAAACACTAAAGTGGAAAAGCGAAGAAGCATATGAAGCGTACTTACAATCACAACGGGAAAATTAAGCTCACGGAAAACGAGCTGCGAAAACTGGTTGCGTCAAGTGAAGAGCAAAACCTCAATGCCTTATGGGTGTAGCAGTACCTCAACTGAATAATATTTCTCCTGATATTTCTAGAGTCACCGAGCTGCTATTTTAACAAAGACTTTTGTAACTGGACAGCAGACAAAGACTGGAAACTGAGCCAGCTATCAACATCAAAGATAATAGATGATAACTGGAGATCACCTTTTGGTAAGGGACTAATTGGCTAGGGTTGTGAGGAATGTTTTCAGGGTCTTCATTATATAGATTGATTGGTAGAGCTAAAGTTGATTTGGGGTTCAGTTCTGAGGACCAGCTTTTTAACAGGGAGGTGTTTAGGATCATTTTACTCAAATATAATTGTTATTATTTTCTTGGTCGCTCGTCCAGGGCCAAACTACTCCGGAATGTTAGCCTGTCTTGTTGCTCAATTGTCTACTTGTCCAACAAGATGGCGGGCTAGATGGTTATTATGGAAACGATGATGTCAGTGAAAACGCTCTATAGAAACCGTGTCGTGTCATGCGTCACTGAAATGTTTAAATACATGCATGGTTTGTGTTTGTTTCATTGCAATAAAATAAACGTTCTTCTAGATAGTAGAGAGTTAAATGTTGTGAATTAAGAAAATAATATGAAAAAGCAAGTAGCTACCAAAATACGTGGGCCTGTTCATTTAGAAGATGTTGAAACATGTTTTTAAACATGATCTGTCCTTGTGTTTAAATTTTGTTTTAATAAGGTGGCTACCTGTATCTGTCGTCTCCTGTGAAAGCTACGCGTGCCATCACAAGTCCAACACTTGACTCGAAAAAATGGCGCTGTATCAGCTTCTGGTTTTATAGTGGATACGAGGACCAAACTGTAAAGAGACAACTGCAATTGTTTGTTGGCACAGGAAATGAGAAGCGTCTGCAACCATTGTGGTCAGCAGACTATAGGAAAGGGACTTGGCATTATGCTCAATTACCACTTCCAAGGAGAGATCGTGGTATTAAGGTAATAATAATCATTCAAATATTCCTTGATAGAAGGATTTTCATACTATTCAGTTAGGCATTTGAAGTTGATAATCCAATGAGTTTATTCGCTTCGACGAATAATGTGTACGCACTTAAACAAAAGAGTAAGTTCTGATGAAAATGGAAATACACAAATAAATCATATTCTCTATGGGGATTGAATATTCCATGCCATATGCCAAAATGGGCTACCTGAATCAAATTTACCAACATACAGTCCTTTCCTTCTCTGCACAGTTACTCCATTCCAGGCGGTTAAGCTTATCAGATTTACAAAAAAAAATTACACGGCTCAGAACAGCTTGGCTGCTCTAATGTGTAATGTTCAGTCATGAAACGATTTAACAACTGATTAGACAATTAATTGATGAAAATAGTAGCAGACCATTGACTTATGATTTAGTGTCTTTTGTTTACGCACTTTGTTTAACATATTTGTCATTCTAAGCACTGTTAATTTAGTTAAATATTACTATAATGCACTCTCCACTACTTTTGTAAATAATACAGACATAATCTCCCTCGATGAGCTTTGCTCTTGGAGAAAATGTTGAGAAAAAATAAGTTTAAATTAAAAAAAACACAGTCCATTGCATGTTCAGGTATCCTACGGTATGAAAAATCTGAATTCCTCTGCACCGACTCTTCCTATTCTATGTGCCACTTAACAAAACACCAAACAGGCTTCTCTTACTTAGCTAATTTCCATTGGTGAAATTTCCAATCTCAGCACCATCTCAACGAAACATTTTCCGTATCATAAGACATGCCATAATTTTGGTTGATTCTTCCAGATTACATCGTCAGATTTTGTGTCAGACCTTTACTTAGACTACTGTTGCTGAACAGCTTCGAAGCTTTACAGAACTTTCGGAAGTTGAAACGCTTCCAGTTCAAGCTCTTTGTACTGAGTCGAGTTTGCTCCCGTGCTTGATTTTTGTTACGCAGTTCGGTAACAATAAATCAGTTTTTTAATGGAGGGGGAGGGATGGCTCCCTGGTGGGCACCTGCATTCTTTCATTTACTAAAACAATTATTGTCTTCAGTCACGGTGGATAGTGGCTTCTTGGGATATTCACCTTGATTTGAGAGAATAAAAATGCAATAACCTTTTTGTGGCGTCGAAATATGCCCTGATATTTCGTCCTCGGACATTATCTGATCCGAGAAGAGAACAGTTCCCGAGAGCGAAGCTCGAGGGAAACTGTGACCTTCGAGGATCAGATAATGTACAAGGACAAATATCAGGGCATATTTCGACGCCACGATGTCGGTTATTGTTGTTATCATCCTTCAAATATTGCCTGACTCGCGCTTATACGCTCACAAGGGCGTGTATTCGCTGATATTTCCCGCTCTCGGAGAGAAAATATCGGGTCATGTGATGCATGCAATCAATCACGCGCGGGATAAACTATTTGATGGGTTATAACTGTTCAGTATCTTGTATCGAATATTTACGTGATGGTAAAAACTTCAAGTTTCATCAAGGCGATATGAATTTTAAAATTAAGTTTAGAAGTATATTTAATACTCTAACTTGTGATATTTTGTTTTTTTTATACGAGGTTTGGTTTGAAGGAAAGCGATTCCACAAAATGGCTGTCCTTGCGATAGATGACGTGGCATTTACAAGGGAAAGATGTGCGAAGATACCTTGGGTTAAAGGTAAACGTGCTTGATTAACAGATATTAATATTTGACAATGAAAGTGATTGAGATTATCAGTGTATGCACGCAGTTTCGACATGTGGTATTTTTATTTTCTTATAACCTCTATTTAGTTTGGCTCAGTTGTGTATTGCATTCTTGATTCCCCTATTAACTAGTTTGAGAAGTTTGCAAACTAGTTAGTGTATGTTGTTAGGTAACTCTGGGGCTTATCGAGGGCGACTTGAAGGAAACCATATTTGACGACAACTACAGAGAACACTAGCTTTGGCTTTGGTTAGTTCTGGTCCCGGGGGGGGGGGGGGGGGGGGGTACTCCTGTTTGTCAAGTCAAGTCAAGTCAACTTTATTTATACACGGTGTGCTCGATCAGGTCATATACAAATATTAAAATATGCTATTAATGCTATACTAATCTATCTTACAAGTTAATTAAAATATGTGATCTACTAATATGTAGAAATGTTTAATTACAATTGTTAAAAATGCTAAAATAGAAAGAATAATAAATAAAGAAGCCTGCTTTCCATGAGCGCCGTGTTGTTATTTTAACTAACAGTGAAATCCTGCAAAATCGTGACAACTTAGCTTGGATTTAAATGCATTTAGGGATTTCTGTGCACGTAATTCGAAAGGCAAGCTGTTCCATAAGACCGCACCGCGGTAGCTAAAGCTGCATTTGCAATAGTTGGTGCGGGGGTGTGGGACAGCGAGTTTATAAGATATATCCCTTAGGGCATAATTTGTAAGTTCAGTCCTAGGAATGAACTTCGAACAGAGATATTCGGGAGCTAGCTGATTCAGAGATTTGAAGACCATTGTGGCTAAAGAAGATAAACGTTGATTTTTTAATTTTTTCCATTCCAGTGTTTTAAATAAATGTTCTGCATTGGAGTCGAATGGAGCGTTTAACAAGACACGTGCAGCACGATTCTGAAGTTTTTGTAGTTTTTCACTTAGTCCTTTGTTACAATTTCCCCACACTTGGCTACAGTAGTCAAAGTGTGGTTGGACTAGGGCGGTGTAAATAGTTAGAAGAATACCGTATGGTACATATGGTTTTATTCGTTTAATAGCTCCAATGCCGGAAGCAATTTTTTTGGATATAACATCGATATGATTATTCCATTTCAAATTTTCGTCGATATTAACTCCCAGCGATTTGCTTGACTGAACTTGTTTTATTGGAATGTTATTGATGACAGGAGTTGGAGTTTGGGAAATATTAGTCAGTTTCTGCCTGGATCCAATAAGCATGAACTCGGTTTTGGTAATATTTAATGCCAATTTGTTACAATTAAGCCATTCATGAATACACTGTAAATCGTAATTCATTGCTGAGTTAAGTTCACTGATGTTGTTATTAGAAAATGTAAGGCTAGTATCATCAGCATACATCCTAGGGGTTGAATTAGACAAACAGCTAGGACGATCGTTTATGAAAAGTAAGAACAACAAAGGGCCCAGGATTGTGCCCTGAGGAATTCCACAATTAAGAGAACGAACCCGAGATAAGGATCCATTTACAAAACTATTTTGTGAGCGAGAACCCAAATACGAGGCAAACCAATCGTGCGTTGTACCGTGTACACCGTAGTGACGTAATTTAGCAAGAAGAATCTCGTGATCAACGGTGTCGAAAGCTTTTGTAAGATCGATAAAGACAACAGGATTGATTTTACCGCGGTCAATGTTTAACGCCCATTCATTTGTTGCCTCCAATAGCGCAGTAACTGTGGAATGCAAAGCTCTAAATCCAGATTGTTGATTTGATAAAAGCTTGTTGTCATTAATATATGTAAAAAGTTGGTCATAAACAATTCTTTCGAAAAGTTTGGCTACAATTGGAATAACAGAAATTGGTCGGTAGTTATTAGGGTCAGAGTGTTTCCCTTTTTTGTATACCGGGAACACTTTAGAACACTGCAATTCCACAGGAAAGATACCAGAGGAAATTGACTTATTAAAAACCCAAGATAGGGATTCAGATACTAAATCAGCACACTCCTTTATTAATTTGGCTGGAATGTTGTCAAGTCCCGTAGCTTTAGATTTATTCAATTTAGAAATCAGTTTATAGATATGGTCTCCATCGGTTTCTTTTAAATGGAAGGCACTGGTTACAGAAGAGACATTCGGTAAGAAAGATTCAAATGGCATGTTGCCGGGTTGTAGCTCTTCGCTTATATTTTGAGCGATAGTTGAAAAATGCTCATTAAAAGCTTCTGCAATCTCATGTGATTCATAAACTGTGCCACCATTATAGTCAAGTTGGTTGATTGTAACCTTGTTCGATTTGCGTGAGTTTAATTCGTTGATCGTTTGCCAAGTCTTTCGGGAATTACTAGAATATTTGTGAAAAGCTTCTCGATAATAAGAAGCTTTTGCTTTCTTAATTTCACTGTTTTCAAAGTTTCTAGCTGATTTGAACTCCGACCAATCACGTGGATTGTTTGTTATGATGGCTTTATATTTTAAACGATCCCTATGGTGCATGGATTTTTTCAAATCTGAAGTTATCCAAGGTGATTTGGAAGCACGAACTCTTTTTGCTCTCGGTGGAGCGTGTTTATCTGCCACCTCAAGAAAGAGTCCTTTCCATTTTAACCACATTTCATCGGGGTTTGATATGTTTAAAATATCTTGCCAAGGCTGAGATGAGATGTCCCTACGGAATTGGTCAGGGTCAAAATTCTTAAATTTCCTATAGAATACGGTATGCGGTCCTTTAGAAAGTGAGTTAATAGCAATTTTTCGGTATGCATAAACTAGACTATGGTCACTTATACTGATATGGGATACTCCAGAGCAGACCAATCTGTCAGGTCGATTTGTTAAAATTAAATCAATCAAAGTTTTGGTCGAAGCAGTAATGCGGGTAGGTTCCGTTATTGTTTGTTTCAAGTTATAAATTGTCGATATATTAATAAGCGAATTTGTGTTAGCGTCGTTAGTGTTCGAAGTCAGATCGCAGTTAAGGTCTCCCATAATATAGAATTCTTTGTCCTCCAAATCAAGTTGTTGTACAAATTGTTCAAAATGATTAAGTATTTCAATTTTGGAGCTGGGAGGCCTATACCACGTTGAGACCAGAAATGCTTTCGATCTAGGTTTGTGAACTTCAATACATAAGTTTTCTAATTCAGGCAGGTGTAGATCCGTCCGAGTTAGGTGATTAATATTCGATCTGACATAGAACGCAACACCGCCACCATTACGACCCCTTATGTCTCTATCTCTACGGATAATATCATAGCCATTAATGTGAATTTCGTTATTTTGAATAGAATCATTCAATCTCGTCTCATTAATAGCTAGAATATCGATAATTTGGTCGGCCATTAAGACTCTTAGTTCATCTATATGTTTAGTTAAACTCGCGATATTTAAAGAGGCCATTTTAAATCCACGTTCTCGAGGCAGAAACGAGGAAGAATCAATGGTTTTAGAATTGACCGACAAACAATTATGAGAAGCGGGACTTGGAAATGGACTTGTGCAAGTTGTCACGAATTTGCAGGAGTTATCTAATCATTGATCACTAATATAACTAGAAAAATTATCGGAAATCAATTTTACACCATCAAAGTTAAGATGAAGGCGACTAGCATTTAAGTGATCGCTAGTAATGTTAGAATGAGGAATGATTGTATAGTCATTCTGCCTGCAAAGGCCTTTAAGGATCCGGTTTACCTCTTTCCCTTTAGACTTGAAGGCTGGATCATCAGATCTGGTAATTATAGAAGAAAAGGTTACCTTCGTTGATGGAGATTCTTTAGTAATTGTTGAGCCTAGAAGGACCAGTTTCTCGGCGATTTCATGTGCAGTAGAGTTTGATTTGAGGTCGTTAGTTCCAGCGTGGAGTACTGATTATTTCATCTGGGTGCTTGCGGATTGTTGGCTTTACGTGGTCAAACATGTCTTCCACCGTAGCACCAGAAAAGGACTTAGTTACAGTTCTAGCAGTTTTCGATAGTCGCCATCCCTGTACATTCTTGATGATAGAATCACCAACCAGGACAATTGTGGGCTTCGGAGGTTTGGGCTGTGAGGTATTATGTATGTGCCGCGGGGGTGGTTCAGGGTTTTGAGCTCAGTTTGGGCAGGTAGGGTCAGGGTTTTGACCTGATTTGGGCAGATCAGGGTCAGGATTGGGTGCAGTCAGTACTAAGTATACTAAGCATTAAAAGTATTTGAATATCAATTTATAATTTGTTTTTAATTCCTTTTCAGGCGATGGATAGTGATTTCTGAATATAATTTTCATGTGCATGTATTCTCTCAGTTTGTTTGGCTTCCTGACTATACAACCCGGTGCTGCTTATGCATGAAGTTGGCTCTGTAACTCTGGAAAGAAATCCCATTTCTTCTAGCTCATCTATCTTGTTATTTAACTCTACTTTGATTGGTATTGGAATTTGCTTGGGGTTGTTTTGTACAGGGTTTAGATTCAGAACTGTATCGATGTGGTAGACCAGTGAACACGTCTTTGTATCTGCATTTATATTAGCGTTTACTGTCTTATTGTTTGAGGAGGCTACTAGACACCGTGTTATATATTTAGTACGAAGACGGCCCGGCAAGAGTGGGGGACATTAACATGAACACGTCCATCCCATAACAAGTAGAGATATTATTATGTATCATGAACTTTGGTGGCTCCTTTAATACCAGCCCTTCGTGCTGCATTTGTAACTCACCTTGAATACAGATCAGAACATTAGCATATCAGACTTGTCAGTTATTAAAATTCTTGCCGAAAAACACGGCCAATTTAACATAGTTATTTAAGACATATTTGAACAGTTAATACGCCTCTCAGATGTATATATATATAGATGTGTACGTCTTTTCAAATTAATTTATATTCAACAAACAACAACTAATATATTTACAAGCATGTGATCTTTGCGATGTAACAAAAGGCTTTATAATAACAGAACATATTCAGTAACACAAAATATAAGCACTCTTTATGTATTTTAAAATGAGGTTTGAAACTTGTGTTTTATTCTTCTTCTTCTTTTTAAACTAAAGAACAAGATGTGAAAGAGATGAATATTTGTGATGGTACCGAAAAGATTATCATTTGTCCAAGAGGAAGGAGACTACGCGTTGATTTGGCAACGTACGGAAGACTGGACCCTTCCGTGTGCGTTGCTTCGTCATCGTATGACGTCACTACTTGTATTGGAGTGGATGTGCTGAAGCCAGTCCGTAATCTTTGTTCAGGACAGGAACGTTGTGTCTTACAGCCTTCTGCTAGTATTTTTGGCAATCCGTTGTCGTAATGCCAGAGAATATCTCACTGTGCAATATCAGTGTTCACGTGAAGGTATGTATCACGTATCCACCGCGTACACGATTAAGTAAAACAGCTGAATTCAAGGCTTATGCATGTTTTAGACAGAGCGGGTTTGCAATCTGAGGGGATCAACGAGCAATAAGTGCAATGTAGCCGTTTTGCTCCGTAGTTTCTAACCTTCTTTTATGAAATACAGACAAACAGTGTGCAGAAATGTCCATGCGAAAAATCGGATTTTTAAGAGAATTTTTAGAAAGGTCTGGCCTAAATTTTATGACATTTTATTTTACTTTGCATGTAACTTTAAGTTAGTTTAACAAAGAATCAGTCGAGAGAACAATTGGTATTCTTTTTAAAACGTTTTTACTGTAAGTCAACTATCATGCAGCCTGGTCAAACGAGCATGAGAGTTGAATGAGAGTTTTCTTCAACTCTCATCAACCATCATGCAGTCCAGTCAAACGAGCATGAGAGCGCATGAGAGTTGAGGCGTAAGAGTTGAATGAGAGAGTAGTATAGCCGGCGTCAAAATGATACCCGCCTTGTTTTCCTCCGCGAGATGACCCCTCCCCCATCGCCCTTGTTGTACCTATTGAATTTTGACCACGAAGTAGTTCTTTCACGGTTCCGAATTGCAACTCATTATCTAACGAATACCTTAGCTGTTGCAATTCGGTACCGGGGAAGAACTAATTCGTGGTCAAAATTCAATAGGTCCAACAAAGACGCTGGGGTCGGGGGCCATCTCGTGTAGAAAAACAAGGCGGGTATCAGTTTTGACGCCGGCTATACTACTAGGGTGCTGAATTCAAATACCACTCCAAACAGCTAATTAGAGAGAAGACATATATAGGTATAACGCGAAAGCATTCGACAACTAGGGTTGCCTGAATTTAAATACCCACTTTGACTATCAATTAGAGAGAAGACATATATAGGTATATGCGAAAGTATTTGAAAATGGAGAAAGTTACTTGTAGCTGGTCGATGCGCCGGTAAGGATACGAGGTGTGTGAGAAATCGTTCGAAGACGACAGAGTACTGTGCCCAGCATAACTTTCAGATACGGGGTGGGAGCACTTCACCTACTCCTTGCCCGAAGTGTGGTCGCGGCTTTCATACGAGTTACGGGACTTGTTCGAAGTGTGCGCAAACACCGGCCCAACGCCTCTTTGAGACAAAACGCCGTACTAAGAGGCTCTTTGTAAAGGTGTTAGCTGAATTGAAAACTAGACCTACGCCACCCTTGTAAAGTGAAAGTACGTACCGCGCTCGCTTCTCCCATAGGAAATATCAATCTTTAACCCAACTTTGCTCGCAGCTCTTTTCGAAGCTCTTTCCGAATTTGTTTCACGATTTTTTCGCCCTCGCCCTCGCCCAAAGCTTTATGGCGAATTTCAACCCTCATAGCCTCGTATTGTTCTGCTTCGGCAAGGATTATAGTGAACTCAGTTTCAGACACTTTCTCATCATGCAAGGCTTTTGACACAAGATCACGAAGCGTATTCACTTTCGTTTTTGCCAACATAGCGGTTTTCTCATGCTTAGAACTTTGATTCCAAGCTTTTTAGCCCCCCAACTGCTGTAGAGGCTGAAATTACCCCACATATCCCACCAATAACACCGAGGGGTAGGCCAATCAAAGCCCCAAAGCCGGTTAGAGCAACTGCTAGCCCTGAACCGGATAAAAGCACACTTAGGCTACCTGTGGCCACAGGGCATATTTTTTACGCACACCTTCGTAGTGTTTTTCTTGGGCTTCAATGCTCGCAAGCGTTTCACACACCTTTTGTAGGCGAAAGCTCTCTCCAGAGATTGTAGGATAGATCGACGGTGCTGTTTGGAATTGTTTGAATCGAATCGCTTGCCATTATAACTTCGTTATAAGGAATACTTACTCAATCTTCAATACGTAGGGTATAGGTCTACCACGGAAGTCTATGATATTTCCTTTCTCATCACGAACTGTCAGGCGAAGGCTGTTTCTCATTGTCCCTAAGGCTCGGACAATTAGTGGGGATAGCGAATAATAGGTTGCCTTTGCAAAGCTCGCACTGGGACATTGTGGCTAGCTAGGGCGTTTGTTCGCTTTCCATCGATAAGTGAGAATCTGGAATCCACCACATCGCAGTGGACATACACTGTGTGGATATCTTGTAGCACCAGGTCGTGTTTACACACTTCGATCGTCATATCATCTTTTCCATGTTCATTACCTTTTACACCCAATAGTGCACAGAGATTTTTTACTGAATTGAATTGTAGTCTTAACCTCTAGGCTCCAAGACCACAGGTGTGCGAAGCTCAAGAATTTCACGACACCAGCATCGATTGCGGGTTTTAAGTATTGTTGAATGCTTAACATATCGTGGTGCCCCGCAGCGATAGTGTATGGGAACCCTACCCCTGGAGTGTCCCACCAGAACGAAGCCCGCTTTTCCAGGTTATGCCAACTGTTCTCAAAAGTGATCTCAGCTAGCGAAATATTCTGTATATGAATAGGGTGATCAAAGTAGACCGTATGGTCCGCTGTAGGACAGGTGCCATTAAGTATAACCACAGTGGAAGGCTTTGCACCGGTATTAAAGGCAAGCCCCTATTCGATATAAGTCGAAAGCTTCAATACGATGCCACCCAAGAAGTACCGGTTCGAGGATAGACTTCACCACTCGGGATTCATTCCGTGGCCTACACAAGAATTCGCTCTCACAGCACAACAAAAAGATGGTATTCTTACTAAGTTCAACAAGAAGGTAGCACCCCGCAACGCAAAGGCTTTCGCAGCTTTTCGGCTGGAGTATCCCCATGCCGACTACTCGAGGTTCTATGCTGAGACAAATGCCTCCGATATACAGGACGAGTCGACCTACAGAACTAGGATTACCTTCAAAGACGGCAGTCAGGAATGGTTCATCGACGCTCCACACATTCCAACAGATGTGCAGACCAGGTTAGATAGGGCATTAGGTGGTTTTCCATCTTCCCTGGTATGGAACAAAAGTGTGAAATATCCTGTTCCAGCAGCCCCAGATACCAAAGCGGCCCCCGATATCGATCTAAAGACTTTGCATATATACGCCACACCCACGGAATCATTCAAAGTCGGCGTCAGGGACATATTCAAGGAGACCGTTGTGACACATAAAACAGCAAAGGAGTCTAGGAAATGGCTAGCAGCTCCGGATTTCAGCTATTGGCCCAACGTAGCAACGTGGTGTGCAACTGCTGGCTGTGGAGTGTCGTTGGCCGACCCGGCTTTCAAGACATATCCACCTATTGTTCAAGGGTTCCTACGATTTCACATATATTTCACAATACTTGGTGGCCCCTATGGAGTGCCTCTACCGGGTGACTCTGCTTTCAAGCAACGTGATAACCTCTACAACAAAGCGGCTGTTGAGAGCTTGTGCATCGAATTTGGTTTACCTCGAACACCAGACTTCCGATGGAAAGGAGGTAGGAATCACGGATTAGGAGATATATTCCTTTTATACCCCGGGGAGTATGGGGGCTACAAAAACGTTCACGTAATCCGAAGCTACGACAAAGGGGCGGCCACATGGCCCAAACACAATAATTTGTTTGCAGATGAGGGAGGTAAGGAGGAAATGGGAGATCTGGTATCCTTTATTCGGAACGACGAATCTGAAGGAAAACAATACAATTGGTTTGCACCCCCATTCGGAAAGGGTTTGACACTGGCTGGATTGGGTAGGTTGAATCGCTCAGGCGAGGCTTTCGCATATTGCGTTCTAGGCTCCCAAGTCAGTATGCGCGGATCCATCATCGCCATAAGCAAAGGTGCTCTGGGCGCTCAACACGAGTTCAAAATCCTGCTCGAAGACTCAATCCTTGAAAACGATTTAACAAAAAGCGTAGCACGTTTCCAGTGGGCTATTCAGAAATCAAAAAAGAGGCTCAATCTAGCAGGTACCAAAAGCAAAGCCCGCTACGACGCATGTACCAAAGGCACCGCCCGCTCTACGAGTAACACAACACGAGACCAATCTGGCGGTGGCTTCGATTGCTGCAGCTGGTGCCGCCTGGTGGATGTTTCGTTAGCGCTTCTTGTATTGCTCCACTACGAACACAAATACAGCTACGATCAACAGCCAAGCATTCTTCGCCAAGAATCCTACGACCTCACCAGCAGTGCGAAACAAGAAGCTAGCAATTGTCCCAACCATCCCAGGTAGAATCTGCCCCAGCTTTTTCCCTATAGCCTTCAAACCGTTTTCAACCGTCTTGCCTACACTAGCCAGGCGCGTCAACAGCGCGGAAACTACGACACCAATTACAGCCCCAGCGGCTAGTAAGACGGAAGTAATTGTTACCCCATACTTCTTGAAAATAGCTTTGCCCCTATCCCGCAGTGACATACGCTCTTTGATTCCCTCAATGTCTTGCTCTAATCCTTGAATCTCTTTTTCGTTAGTGTCTATTTGCTCCTGAGCTTCAGACCTTTCCGCCTCGGTCGAATTAGTATCTTTGACGGCAGCCTCAGCTACTGTCTTTTTCTGTTTGAGGGCTTCAATCCTCCCTTCTTTTTGTTCTATGACCTTTTCAGATGAGGGACCTAGGGCGGTTTTTATGGTCTTTGGTAGCTTATCGTTGAGGGCCACCTCCTTTGCAGTTTTGAAGAAGAGGTGAGGCTTGGCATTCTTCTGGTTGAGTTTTACCCAGACCCTGTCGTGCTCATCCACACGAGCTGTGAATTTATCGTACTTGACTTCGGGGAACTTATCGTGTATCTTTTCCCACGCCCTTTCTGTCTGCTGTTCGGCAAGCTTAAGGGCGGCGTCCTCGAGGGAAAGCGTTTCGCCTTCAATGAACGAGGTCTCTTTCGTGCCGCCTTCATTCTCAGCACCATTTTCATCCGGATTTAGCGTTTTCATAGGGATCCACTCGTCTGGGTCCATACCGCTAGTGCCAGGCGGTCATGTATTCATCATCATCATCATCATCAGCACCGCCGGTTCCAGCTTCTGGCAGGAGTTGAGTCTCATCAGTTGGATCCACCTCAACATCCATATTGAAGGTTTATCCTTTCACCTGTAACTTCGTTCTACAGGTTTGCTATATACATATTCAATATGATATCGTCGAAGTTAGTTCCCGCACAAACACGCAGAGAGCCGCTTGGACTCAAAGCTCAACGCATTCTTTATAGACGCACTTTCGCACCATCATCTGCCAACCCAGGAGAGAAACTCTATGTTGCGGTCCCAAAACTAGGAGAAAACATTGTCCTAGTCCCAGGTAGCTTTGCACTCTTGGCTGACATTGCATTGTCTGGTGGACACGCCAACAATCGCGTGGTGGCCAATGTCAACTCAACAAGGTATTCAAACAGAGAATATGAACAAGCTTCGCTCGAAGGCTGGCGATGCCAGGCACTTCGGATGCTGGAGAAAATGCACTCCTGACTGCATATCGTTCAAAGTATAGGATCCCACTGGACGTTGACATTCTGACACAACATGGTGCTCTGTATCCCCACGCCCTCAGCGACATTATTTCGTTTGATTTGGTTCTAGCCCTTGCTGTCGACATAGTGGTGGGATCAGATACGACCAAGATAGGCACATACAAGCTCAACAACATACAGCTGGAGTATGAGGTCATCGAGGATGAAAACCTCGCCAGACAAGCACAGCACGCATATACCACAGGCGCTGCCTTCCTGTTCAACTACGCTTTACACTCCAAGACTGTACCTATTAAAAAGGCAACAGACACTTTGGTGGCTCAGAACATCACCGTCCCACAGAGATCCTTTACTGGACTACTTCTCCTCTTTGTGGCGCCACACACCGCAGGTGCCCGAGACAGCGAGTCATTCTCCAATCCAGGCATCACGAAGGTGGAGGTAGATGTCAATGGAATTCCAAATTTCTTCTTTCCAGATGGTATGCTACCACCAGATTTCTGGGAGGCTGCCAAGGGGTGGTTTGGCACATCAGTCGATGTTGATCCGCAAATGACACCCATGACACCCCCAAGTTCTAGAACAACAAATTTACCATTCTCATTGATTGTCGCACAGCAAAGGATTCAGTTGTCCAATGGCGATGGCTTGGCTCAAACAGGTGGTGGAAAAGACATCGACATCCGGGTGCATAGGAGTGGAGGCAGCGGGACCGTGAACATGCACATCTTCGTTCTGTTAGATGCTCAGATCAATATATTGAATGGATCCCTGAAGAGTTTCACATATTAACGGTTTGCAAAGCAAACAAGCAAAGCCACGATGGACGCCCTGGTAGAACACATTCCATTCAATGCCCTCGTAGTAGGTCCCAGAAATTGTGGAAAAACGGCATTCCTTATGGAGCAACTTCGTGGATCCTTTCGCGGTAAGTTCGACTATGTCGTACTCGTATGCCCCACGTATGCCCACAACAAAACCTATCGTGGCTTTGCCCATCGAGACCCTCATTTCTACGTCATATCGCCCCAGCAGGATGCCATCGATGCCGCACTACACTTGTGCGCCACATTTTGGGCAGGTACCAATACACTACTGATACTTGACGATTGTGCTGCCTCTAAGGCTGTAAAAGGAAGGACAGCCAAGATCACGGATTTGGCCTTTTCTGCTCGCCATATTGGGATTTCCGTTTGGGTGCTCTCCCAACAATTGACGAGCATCTGCAAACCCGTCCGCGAAAATGTAGCCATGGTTGTGGCCTTTCATACGGCATCGGCTCTGGATGCCAAGGTCCTCTTTGAGGACTAC
>JAOWCC010001589.1:118579529-118646179 GCA_030867875.1 Actinernus sp. WN-2022 | reverse complement strand
ACTAGGTGAGGATGTAACAGGTCCACCCAAAACAGAGGTAACCAATTCGGCTGAAGCCACGTGTTCCTCTGAACAGACAACCTGGAAGCGCTTTCCATTTTGGCCGCAACAGGTACCGCAAAAGAATATCTAGGGGAAAATCTCTCTCTAGGAGACGTTTCTAGACTATCTGAGAAAGACGTAGAGCGGTTATATAGAAGGTACCAGGCCGTTCTAGCTCAGCAAATAACAGGGAGTCTAGTCGATGGTGTGATGCGTCTAGCTACCCGCTTAGTTGCTTACCTAGTCCCTCTAGATTCTCAATAAGCACTGCTCAAGGACCTACAAGAAGACCACCTAGTCCGCAACGAGATCAGTGCTGTGACTGGCTTGTTGTCTCTTAAAGCAGGACGCTTTGTAGCACTAGCTAGCGTCTTGTTCCACGTATCTGGTCACGTAGTTGTTCCTTGTAGCTCTGCTACGACATCAAGTAGCTCTGCTATCACACCAATAGCGCTGCGTGTGAATGACGTCACGAAAATTAAGACCCCCCGCATGACTCAGACAAATTTACCACTTTTCGTGTTAGAACTTACAAGAATTGACTAGCACTTCAGTTCGTCGTCTGACTATTCTACCAGAAATGATGGCTTTCCTGCATTATACTTCAAAAGAGAACCTGATGATTGTACTGTCGAACAGCTTAAACGTTGGCTAAAATACAGAGGATTGAAACAAAGCGACAAACAGCGATCTTATCAAGCGAGTTTCGCGTCTGGGGGTGCAAAGATGGCGCGAAATACAGTGTTTGTATGGGAATCCGATGCCAAATAATTTCCGTAAAATCGAATTTCTGAATTCTTCATTGCCTGCAACTTTAGATACCAGGTAAGAGATTAACTGATCACAATTTGAGGGATGTAGTTGTACTGGGAAGCGTGCAATCGTGTTTTCAGTTTCCCATACATTTCGGCTGTTTAAAACAGCGAGTCAAAGTCCGCAGGAAAATTTACAGACAAAGGTATAGAAAACTGAAAACACGATTGCACGCTTCCCAGCACAGCTACATCCCTCAAATTTTGATCAGTTAATCTTTTACCTGGTATCTTAAGTTTGCTGACAGTGAATATTTCAGAAACTCGATTTTACGGAAATTATTTGGCATCTGATTCCCATACAAACACTGTATTTCGCGCCGTGTTTCCCCGGCTTACAAAAAGTGGTGGATATTATCTTGGACTGGCCTATTCGTTTAATATAGTCAATCTCTAGCTGAATCCCAAAACCTATCTTTTCCCATTGAATATCGTTGTAAGACTTCACCTAAACTTTGAAAAGTCAGGTTTTCCGTAAGAGATTCATCGGCGAATGGGAATATTGACTGTATATTGTAGCCAGCAGGTAACTTAATATTTGAAATTCTTTAAATTAAATTCATCGGAGACCAAACCTAATGTAATGGCTGGAAAATAGATACCAACTGTGCAAGATTTTGAACAGACTAACAAAGGTACGAGCTAATCATTTATGGTTAGACAAATCTTCACAGACAAATATGCCCGGAATTTTCTCTGTAATATTTCTCTGTACAAATGATATTTTTTGTTTACAAATTTATAGGTTTGTAAAAAAATATTACCCTAAAATTAAGCAGTCTTGCTTTATATTTTGGTGTGCTCTTTCAAGCTATTATATTATGTTTTGCATTTGTCGAGTTTTCAAATTACCTGCAAGATACCCATTCCGTGCGACATTTCGGAAAGAGATTTTAAAACTTCATTTGTGTTCGTAAAATAAATCAAAGCATTGTAGATGTACATGAGTCAGTTCGCTTCAAAACTTTATTTCAAATCCATAAATTCAAGTAAACTATGGTTGAACGGTAATTCCTTCTTGCTATGTTTACTGGCGGGTAGTGTATAGTTCAGACAAACTCCCCTTGCATTTCAATGCACTTGTCTCGTTATTATTCTGTGCTTTTGAAGTCTCCTGTAAAAACATTTATCCAACGCTGACATTTCTCACTGAGTTTTGGAACGGAAAGCACTGAGAAAGATGAGAAACTCTGCTAGCGGTGTACCAATCGATGCTTCCATCTCCGAGAGGATATCTCTTTGAGCGATTTATGAAGGTTTTTATACATCTAGAGTCACTCTTACATCTTCCCCAGCAACAGTGCTTGGTAGTGATATGACTGGGAATCTTATTTCAGGTAGTTCTTCTTTTTTTGATCGAAAAACCTATGAATCATGTTCTAACACGACTCTCAAAGTCACTGAAATACTGTAAACAGCCGCGTGTGTTTGTCTGAGTTTTGCGGGGGTCTCGTTTCAGACAATCTATTTTAGACTTCACGCGCAGCGCTATTGAACCTTCACATATGCTTACCATAACAAAGCAAGATGGAAGAACAGATGGATCGGATCGCTGCGGATCCCCCGAAGACTGTGCCTGAGAAAAAAGAAAAAGATCCGAAGCGTGTTGCTGCCGGAAAAGCCCTGGCAGAAAGCAACAAACGCGCTAGAGCAGCGCTGAATCGCGAGTTGGAGCGCGAAAGGGAAGTAGAGGTGCCAGCAGACTCTGCTTGTCCTCGGAATGACAGCAACTTGACCAGTAGGCTGTATGAGAATATGTCTGTCAACACCGCACTTGCTGCCATTGGTGTAGGTGCGACACTGGCGGGGCTGTGGTATCAAGCACGACAGCAACACCGACTACAGAACTGCTGCGACGCTTCTGAGAAACTACCAGCTGCGCCTCAGATAGAAGCCCCGCCGTCTCCACAGGTACCACTAGATATGGAGTAAAAAAAGTTGTGGCTGCACACCATTTGAAGCCGTGTATATACACATACATAGCGGGGGCAACTTACAATGAACATGGAAGATCTCGCACCAGTCGTAAAAGTTAAGGTGAAGGCTAAAGGAATTGAAACTTCGTCACCACTCGCGCTTTACTAGTTCTCGGATCTCCTCTTTCATATTGCACCACTTCACTTCTAACCGAGTTAGGTTTCGAAGGCGAGGGAGAGTTGGTAGATCTTACGGCGTTCGCGGACGATGGCGCCCCCGAGAGACTCACCTTAATAAATCTAGAATTGCAAATGCTTAAGACGGATGAATTCTTCAACATGCACAATGTGGTGCTTTGGCCCGATGTGAGGGGTTGCCTCGAACGCCCGAGGTGGAACCCCTCGGTTTAGTAATAGGGTACGACCACATTAAAGCCCTCGATATTAAAGATGGTGGGGCGGTAATGATCAAGTGGGACACACAGCCACGCCAAATCAAAGGTATACCCATTTGAGGCTGGAGACCCATCCCTTATACCCGTATATGTATGATGGTTGAGAATACATTGATGCAAACGATAACTGAGGCTGTCGTATTAACTGGACTTGCTACTAGTATTGGGTTCGTTGCAAGAAAGTTGATCAAAGAGTCCATGCTTAGTGACCCTTCATCATCAGTCATAAACTACGTGAAGTGGACAGCTGTATTAGCTGGTAGCATTGCCGCTAAGAAATATCTTGAGGACCAAAAGATAATTCCACAGAGCGTGTAACTACGTTTGAATACAAACAATGGCAACCATAGCTGTGGTTATTTTGGGAGCTGCACTCAATGCAACGGCCTTCATAGGCGGAAGCTACCTCGCCAAGGTAATCTCTGGTACAGATCCTGATGCGCTGGCCAAAGAGCGAAAAAGGCATGATGAGGCACTAGAGAAGTATCAGGCAGCCTGGGGGCTTTCAGGAGAGCCGCGAACTTGTGGCTGACTGGGTCCGAGAACAGGAACGTTTGCATCAGCACGCTTCCGAGGATCTCAACAATA
This sequence comes from Actinernus sp. WN-2022, assembly GCA_030867875.1. Taxonomy (NCBI): domain Eukaryota; kingdom Metazoa; phylum Cnidaria; class Anthozoa; order Actiniaria; family Actinernidae; genus Actinernus; species Actinernus sp. WN-2022. The sequence continues at coordinate 118,642,366 of JAOWCC010001589.1, read as the reverse complement.
CCGGCCGCGCCTTTGAGCTATATAATACTGTACACGTGGGGTTGAACCGCATACGTCCGCAGGACATGCATGAACCTAGCTTCTCCGACTACTATCGACCTTCGAGTGCGCAGAAGACAGGTGAGTTAGTCTACGTAGGTGGGGGGATGCTTGCTATTGGCTATGCTGCTAGTCGCTGGTTGTAGCAAAGCTATTGAAAAAAAAAAAAAAAAAAAAAAAAAAAAAAACTCGTTGGCTCGACGAGTCTTTTTTTTCCCTTCGTATTAGTGCCTCATCGTTGTGCTATATATCATGGATGCTCGCCTTGCGAATACCTTCTACGGTCCTGAGGGATACTGGAAAGGTTACGCTGCCGTGGGTAAGCTAGCAGCTTCTGCAGGTGTGTCGGAGGATGTTTCAAAGGTGTGGTTGGAAAAGCAAGCCCTATGGCAAATGTTCCTACCTAGTCCACACGAAATTCCTAGACCGCACTGGACAGTCTCAAAGCCAAACGAGGTGCACCAGGCTGATCTCCTTTTCCTACCCCACGATCGGGTTCGTTCTAAGCTATACAAATATGCACTCGTTGTGATCGATATAGCCTCACGCTACAAAGAAGCAGAACCATTGACCTCGAAAGATAGTGGTGAAGTGGCTGCGGCGTTCGAAAGAATCTATAAGCGGGGTCCATTGACATGGCCAAAACTGTTACCTGTCGATCCTGGAAGGGAGTTCATGGGACGCATGTCTGTAGCCTTGGAGCGACAGGGTACGAAGGTTAAACGAGGCGAGGTAGGCAATCACAGGGCGCAAGGATTCGTTGAGCGAGCAAACAGGACGCTGGCTAAGAGATTGTTTGGATATCAATATGCTCAGGAGTTGGTGCTTACTTCGGAAGGATCAGATGCTAGATCTAGAGAGTGGGTTCGGCGATTACCTGCAGTCATCAAGGCCATGAATAGTGAGGCGACTAGACTGACAGAAAGGAGCCTTCGAAGGCCATTGCAGGAACCGCTGGTCCGGAGGACAAGCAAGTAAAAGCCCCTACTTATTCGCGGCCTGTCGGATTCTTCGAAAAGCGCCTACCATTCGATGTTCTCGTTCGATATCTTTATGCGCCAGGAGAGTTGGAAGGTGGTGAAAGACGTAGAGCAACGGATCCTTTATGGAGTTTGGCGGAATACGGTATTTCGCGAAGCGTAGTATCTTCTGGACAGCACGTGCTGTCAGTACTATTTGAGTGTTGGTTCCCAACAAGCTCATAAGCGGGGGTTTGTACGCGAAGAGCTACAAGTGGTGCCTAGGGATACAGAACTGCCGCCTAAGGGGATCCTAGTCGTTCCCAGACCATGTTTCTAGATGGGCTCGAAATGAGAATGGTAAGCAATCAACTCATCGGTAAAGCATACGATTGCTCTTTTGCGAATCCACATCGTTTGACAAAGTCCTTGAGAGTGATTCGTGCTCCTGCACGACGTAGCACCTCGTAACGTGCTCCCACGGCTGTGCTGCATAGTGCGGAGCTAGTACCGATATGGTCGTTGATTGCCGTACTAACAACCTCATAGACTATCTTTTGTAGTTCTGAGGTCAGGTCGAGTCTAGCAAAAGTTGTTGCTATATGAGGAGCTATTTGATCGGCATCCAAGTCGATGTCGATTTTATCGTCGGCACGTAGCGAGCGCAGAAAGTCCTCGCCACAAGCAATACCTGGGATGTTGAGGTGCATGAAACGAGCAACCTCGCTCTTGGAGCGAATGAAACTTGAGTCGTATGCACGCGTGGTAAAGTAGCGCAGACAAAATAGTTCGCTTCATGCGACTACGCTTAAAACAAACTTTCTGCACTTGGTTGTATCCTTCAGTCACGAGCTCCAATACGTTTGTGGGAAACGATAGCTCGTACTTTTGTCTATAAGCGGTGTTGTATGCCAGCAGTTCCCGCATGATCGTACGTCGTTGCGATTCCGGGTCTATGCTCGTACGATCTAGATCGCGTTGGTACCAAGAGCTATTTGGACCTACGATACGCAACCGTGGGATGGCACAGTCTACGTCGCGCATACAGGAACTCAATTCGATCTCCTCGCCAACGCGACCACAGATCGGGCATATGAATTCTATTTCTCGCACTTCCTTTGGACAGAGACATTCGGGGCACATTTTCTCCGTACTGCATGCTGGGTGTTCTAGTTGTGGAAGGTCAAACACGAAACCGCTAGGCATCTTAAGATTGCCAAGCAGGCCATAAGGATCATCCATATATGTATGTCGATTAAATGTATCTAACATAGCGTTGAATACTGTATTCTATAGGCTCGGTGTGGATGCCGTCTGGCAGAACCCGCCTCTTATCGTAGTAAGCTGAAAGTCCAAGCTTCTGTTGTTTATAGGTCGCCATACCTTCTGGCAGCAAGCGAAAGCCCCGGTTTTCTGCTACGTCGCTACTACCCTGGAGTGCTGCTTTGAATCGATCCCATGAGACATCATTGTGCCGCCTTGACATCCCCTTGATGGAATATTTCCGACTGGCACCTACATCGACGTAGTAGGCCTTAGAGCAGAGGGCAATGGCGCGTTGTCCTTCGAACTCTAGTTTGAAAAGGCCTGGTGTACGACTGCTCCACTTGTCCCATGCTAACCACTCCTTTCGGCAAGCTGCGAACTCCTTGTGCAATTCTGGTCGTACCACTTCGTCGATGCTGTTGCCTGATATGGCATTGTACGCGCTGTCCGTATCCATCTGTATGTATTCGAAATCCTGCCGATCGATGTACTTGTCGAGGAAGTCGTAGTAGAACTCGAGCATACGAAGCTTGGCAAGCTGGTACACGGCGATACCTACTTGGAAAGGCCGTTTGATTCGGATCTGATTTTTTCGACTCTCGAGTTCGTATGCATCACCAATCTCCTCCAGGTCTGAAAACCAAGCACTCCGCAAAGCTTTGTCCACAATCTTCTCGTCTTTGGTATAGGTAACATTAGTTTGTCGCTCCAAAGCCTCAATCAACTTTCCGTAGGCGCTATTTCCAAGTAGCTTGAACACATCTGCCAGCAGGGCTTTACTTTTGTCTGTACGTCGCGCTTCGGTGACTTGGTCCACAAACTATTCAAAGACTTTTTTAGGTTCGTAGTCTATTGTGCGGTAGACAGCAGTCATCACTGCCCCGTGATCTAGATACCAAAATAGAAGAGGAGCATAGAGCAGCAACCTCTTTCCAGAGAGACTCCCAACTAGCTTCTTTTCATTGGATCTCTTTCGACCTGTCTTCTCGAGGTAGGCCAACATTTCTGGAGGGATTGCTTCTTTGGTGATTTCCCGATTGTAGAAGAAGGGAGGCATCTCCTCGAATTTCTTCCACAATGCTCTAGGGTTCTCAATGTCGACCTCAGCATACCCAAACCACGCCCCGTTCCGCAGACATTGGGCAAGTCCTTCGGAGGCTGGACCAGGCTCTGCATAGTGCACAACCTTTTCTTGTCCACAAGTCATTTCGTGTGCCATAGTCGAAAGATATAGGGCATTGGCATCGTAGCCAAGAACCTTGCGGCAGCGTTTGGGTCCACTGCGGATCTTAGATACTCCTGCTTCGTGGTATCTGGTAAACACTATGCTTGGACCTCCCACGACAGCGCTTTTCAGCATGTGATAAGCCTCCTCTTTTGGAGCATACAACTCAGCCCCACGCTCTACACTACCTCGAAGAAGAAACTGTAGTGAGACTCCGGAGATAGACACTGCATCTTTCAATATATCTATGCCCTTCTCGTGGTAGAAGTTACGCATCTTCTCGAGGGCGTCTAGAAACGGGGCTACATCCAAGTCGTTGTAATATCGTAGCCAGTCAGCGAAGGTCTTCATTTAAATCTTCTCGCGAAAGATGCGCTTACAGGCCTCCAAATCTACCCTGGATAGTAGGTGTCCTTTTAACTTAGACCCCCACGCTGGATAGTCCGGAAGTCCGATGTGATCCAGCTTGTCTGGAGAATCAAACCACTCATACGGGAAGAAGCTTTTCTGCAGCTCACATCCATATGCGGTGATCCAACGCTCGTAAGAAGTTCCGGGTCCAAGATAATTCATCACATCGAGGAAACGGAATTCTGGGGTCAAGAGAAACATAGTGGAAGTGGCCTTCTTTGCCACCCGGACCTTCTCGCAGGTGTCGGCAATAGTTTCAACGAAGTAGTTTCACATTAAGTTGAGGTCGTACTTTCCGGAGTTGAATCCTAGCACGTAAACCTGGTTGGACCATTCGTTGATTTTCGTCTGTTGTTCCTTCGATAGGGTGTCGAAAGAGAACTCGGGGGTCCTGGGACAGAATTGTTCGACAACGACTTCTCGGATTGCCTTTGCTCTTCGTTGGATTTCTTCGACGAAGGAAGATACAAGGTCCTTTGGATTGCGTCGGCAGATGTGGGTTGGTGTGCGGTTGTATGTGTCAGCAACTGATACCGATATGGGAACATGTATGTTGGCGATGGTCAATCGGTCTGTTGATTGACGCCCTTTTGTCGCATCGAGATAGGCCTCGAAATCATAAACTATCGCATGCGGATAGGCGGTTTGTATTGGGGTTGGAACTGTTTCGTTAGTCTTCTTTGTGGAACAGCCCCAGGCCTCCACTACTGTATAGCCTGCCTCGCGTAGATTTGCCGTTCTTTTACAAGTTTTACGGTACTCGACTCTACCTCGAGGGAAGCATTTTGGGCAGCCGTGGTAGTAGCACCCATTAAATTGAAAGATGGTTTTGGAAATGGGTTCGTAGCCATCAACAGGAGCTCCTTCGATCCAACGTTCTCCACCATGTCCACAAGCTGCGTGATGGATATGCTGCTGGCGTACTTCCGATTCGCGTTTCAACCATCGTAGAGAGGCTTTGCTAGCGGTGTTCTCCGGCCAGAATGCTTTTTCATATGCGGACTGGGGAGCTTTGATTGCTTCTCCGGGGTAAACGATCTTTGTTTCACCGCGGGAACAGCGGGCCACATGCCGCTGAAGGTCTGATACTTTTGTGAACCGTTGCTTACAATCATTACAGACGTAATTTTTTCCGAGCTTGCTAGTGTCTTTGATATAGAAGGCATGCCCCTCGTACACCCCTATTATCATCACTTTGCCCCTTTGTATACAGCAAGGCAACGCCAAAGACATAGGTTGTCGCCATATTGGTCGAGGGCGTTCATTCCCTTCTTCTGTCGAAGCCAGTGTGGCAGGGGGCCTGTTCCTAACAGCGGCTGATGTTCGAGAACGACTTTGACATCCACGTGGATCCCCCTCACGAATGCCCACTGGGTGTTAGGGCGCGCGATGTTGTCGGGGTTGAGGCGAGCGCTCTCCTTGTCGGCAATCCACTCTTCTGCATCACCAAGGGTATTTATCCATGGGACTGTCTTGGAGAAGAGCATCACACGCCCGTTGTTGACATTGCGAATGCGATAGGAGTAGCCATAGCGTAGGTAGAAGCTAGTTGCTACATTCGCAGTCAACTTCTCCATGATCCTAGGTGTCAAGTCCCCCGCCACACCTTTGAAGAAGCGCCACTGAATGGTGCGTCTACCTTTCTCCTCTCCCTCGAGCATACCATCTCTCTCATCTAGAATGGTGTCTGCCTCTCGAGCAATACTCCGTGCCAGTGGCTCACTACGAGGTTTTTGCTGTATTCGCCGTTCTATTCGTCGCAGATGAGGTAAACGCCCTCTAGGGTTGGCTATGGCCTGCTCTGCAACAGCCTTCGCCCGTAGGCTTGCCGTGACCTCCTCACCTAACTATTGTACTTCCCGTGCACGTTGGGCGCGTTTGTGGGGATTTTCAGGATCCCCTTGAAGGGCTGGATACCTCCCTGTTTTGATACCCCGTTCGATCCTCTTCTGCCATTCGGAAGCGCGGGCCTTGGCTATTGCCTGAATGGCTTCAGATTTGTTGAGACTCGAGATACCTCGCAGACCAAACTGATTTGCTTGTCTGCGTACTTCTTTTAGGGGCACCATTTTTTCCTCGGTAATACCTATATATATTTTCTCTCTAATTGGATGTTTGGGGTGGTATTAAATTCAGCAAGCCTAGTTACCAAATGCTTTCGCATATACCTATATATTTCTTCTCTCCAATTGGGTGTTGGATGGGTATTTAAATTCAGCAACCCTAGTTGTCGAATGCTTTCGCATATACCTATATATGTCTTCTCTCTAATTAGCTGTTTGGAGTGGTATTTGAATTCAGCACCCTAGTAGTATAGCCGGCGTCAAAACTGATACCCGCCTTGTTTTTCTACACGAGGTGGCCCCGACCCCAGCGTCTTTGTTGGACCTATTGAATTTTGACCACGAATTAGTTCTTCCCCAGTACCGAATTGCAACAGCTAAGGTATTCGTTAGATAATGAGTTGCAATTCGGAACCGTGGAAGAACTAATTCGTGGTCAAAATTCAATAGGTACAACAAGGGCGATGGGGGAGGGGTCTTCTCGCGGAGGGAAACAAGGCGGGTATCATTTTGATGCCGGCTATACTACTGAGAGTTTCTTCAACTATCGCCAGAAATAAGTGACATGAGCGGTTGCGCAATAATCAAGTTCCGGCTCAGATGTGACTGAATGGAGTTGATAACATTACAAGCGAACTAAAGGGTGAAATCGCTAAATTACAATTTCTCACTTCCCAGGCGCGGATCCAGACCGGTTTACACCGGTTTACCGAAACGGTCAAAATTTCCAGATTTTTTTAGTAACCTTAACATTCGATTAAAACTCTCTTTGAGAGAGGGGGAGGGGGGGATCAGTAAAATTTCCAATTTTGGAGTTTGAGTTGGGAAGTCGGAAACCGGTCAGATATTTTTTTGGATCCGCGCCTGCTTCCCTACATACAAAATTCAAAATGTCTATGCAGGGTATGATTCTACAATCTATAGTACATACAGCTACCTAATAGTTAGCAATCTACTCGTGAAATTCGTATTTATATTTACGAACGAAGTACAGGCATTGAAGTTTCAATTAATTTACAGAAGCTACAGTGCGAATAAGCGAAAAAACACCATACTACAAGTTTATAGTTTGGATATTGAGTGGGAATTTACGCTGTTTGGCAAAATGTCTACCCCTCACCTCTCGAACGAAGACACGATCTTCGCATTAAGCATCCTCCAAAGTAGCTGCAAAGTTCTTTCATATTTATATTTTGCAGTTGAATATAAGGATCTAGAACTGAGCCATCAGAATCCTCCATCTTTGTACGCTAAATCCCGTAAAATTGACTGTCTTGAGACCATCATATCTCTGGCCGCGAGCGTCTAAAACGCCATGAAAACATACCTATGGACAGCTTGTGCTCTCCTTGTGAAACTGCAGTGTATTTGTAACTGGCCAGCAGTTATTGAAATGAATTGTTCCTTTTCTAAAGTATGCCCTAGCCGAACCTATAGAGAAGAGTCTGCGATACTAATTGTGGTCAGCGGTATCTCCATTCATGACCGTGTCGGAGCCAGTAAACAACAATGTTTTTAGTATTGAAGGCGGCTCTAATAGCGTAAACATAGAGGAAAAGTATAAATAAAACTGAGAAAGGAGAAAAAGAAGTAAACAAATTTTTTTTTGTGTCTAGTGTAGGAGTCGAACTCCGGTCGCTGGATTCAAAAGTGCAGCCGCTGGCCATTGCTGAATGTCACTTATTTCTGGCGATGCTCTCATCAACCAACATGCAGCCTGATCAAACGAGCATGAGAGCGCATGAGAGTTGAGGCATGAGAGTTGAATGAGAGTTTACTTCAACTCTCATCGCCTATCATGCAGTCTGGTCAAACGAGTATGAGAGCGCATGAGAGTTGAGGCATGAGAGTTGAATGAGAGTTTACTTCAACTCTCATCGACTATCATGCAGCCTGGTCAAACGAGCATGAGAGCGCATGAGAGTTGAGGCATGAGAGTTGAATGATAGTTTACTTCAACTCTCATCGCCTATCATGCAGTCTGGTCAAACGAGTATGAGAGCGCATGAGAGTTGAGGCATGAGAGTTGAATGAGAGTTTACTTCAACTCTCATCGCCTATCATGCAGTCTGGTCAAACGAGCATGAGAGCGCATGAGAGTTGAGGCATGAGAGTTGAGGCATGAGAGTTGAGGCATGAGAGTTGAGGCATGAGAGTTGAATGAGAGTTTTAACTACTTCGACTATCATGCAGCCTGGTCACTACGAGCATAAGTTAGGGAATCGACCCAGTCTTTTTCTTACATGGTCATGGGTCAGGAAAGGTCAAATTTTCACCATTTCAAACAAGCATAGAACATAGAGTATTCTCTGTAAGCCAAAAATATCTACGCAGAAGTACTCAAAACCTTTCAAAGTTTCATATGTATAAAAATTGCAAAAGGGGTTAGGGGCACTTTAAGATACATAACTAAGTCGCAAATAAAAAACTGAACAACTTTAATTTACTAAGAAACTAAAAACATCTGAAAAGTGTGCCGATCAAAGCCTCGGCTTTGGTGATTGCACTTTGACGTCGCAAGTATCAATAGGTAAAGTGTTTTTGTTGTTTGTTCAACAGATTTCTCGTGCAGTTTTGACTATGAAATGTGCGACTGGGTCCAGTCAACAGATGACGAGTTTGACTGGACAATGACAAGTGCATCAACGCCTTCATTCAACACAGGTCCATCAGGAGATCATACCTCAGGAACAGGTCATTATTGCTTTGTTTGCATATTTACGTTTCATGCTCGCATTTTTGTCGTATTGAAAGGAAGCTTGAACAGACAGTCGTTTAAGCGGAATTAACAGAAGTCCATAACCTGGAATTACAAAAAAAAAATTTTGCTTTTAAATTTTCAACATTATTCCGTTGCTTCCTCCACATTAATATACATTTATTTAATCAGAAAAGACCAGTATAGGCATCACACTAACTATAAAATTAAAACAACCACTAATTATACTAATTAGGCCGAAGATACTGGTACAATAGACCTAGTCAGCTTGCCTGGTTGTTGTCCCATTTCAGACTACCTGACTTTTCCCTTGAGTAAGGCTTTTTTGTTTTTCTGTATCAATTTCTATAATTGGAAAACAAAGCACTGAATCCTCTGGAGAGCATGGTCTGAAATGGGGCAGCAAACAGGCAAGCTGACTAGGTCTATTCGGCCTTAAATTAAAGGACTGCTTCGGTATGGGCAGTAACCATGTCAGGTGAAGCACTCTTTCATTCGGATATAGTGTACAAGTAACTAACGGTAACTGTTGTAGCCGGCGAAATTTTGCCTCCCGGTTAGCTCAGTGGTTAAGCTCCGGTCTGTTGAGCGGGAGGTCGCGGGTTCAAACCCCGGCCGGACCAATACTCAGGGTCTTAAAATAACTGAGTAGAAGGTGCTGCCTTTGTGAAACAACTGCAAATGGTTAGACCTTCACGTCTTCTCGGATAAGGACGTAAAATCGTAGGACTAGTGTCCCCAATTAGTTGCAAAGCTAAATACATTTGACACTTAAATAAAGTTACTTACTTACTTTTTTACGTTCCATGCCCAGGGCGCAATGGACGGGGGACTGGGCTCTGCAGAGCGTAGTAAGATTGTCATGTGGGATTGTTGAGTTTACATTCAATAAAATATTTAACAATTATTCACCGAGGGCGAAGTCGATATTGTTGAATATTTCCCGAGACGAAGTTTTAGTATATACAACACGGGAACCTGCTTTTGGGTACTGCATTTTATGAATTTCTAAAATTTCCGCATCGGAAACAATCGCAAAACGTGAATTTAGGCCTGCCATTTTGTTTCAAAATTACCCTGAGTTTTGTAGGTGGCTATTACTCATTATTCTGAGATAGCGAGCCAATCAAATTGCATGACCTATATATACATGTAGGTTCCCGTGTTGTACTTAACAAGTAAAGCGAAATGTAAACATAGCTAGAAACCTGATTGAAGAGTCTGGCAGTCGTACGGTGTTGAAGAATTCGCACATTCTTGCACCTTTACACATTTGGTACCCTAGCTACATGTAGATTAGCTTTTTAGTTATTCTAGGGTGCCCGTACTTTTACTTCACATGTAACTCATGGTACAAATAAAGTTGTTGTTGTCGTCGTTGTTACCCAAAATTAAGCGCTAAAAAGAGAGTTCTGAAATGTTGGAGACAAAATGCATGAAATGAGCTCCTTCAGGGCCCAAGGTTACGCCTGGGTCTACTGGTATATCCAAGGGGGAAGAGAAGTGATATATATTAACTAGGTCATTGGATGATGGTCAATTGTTAGATGAGACTTAGAGAAATGACGTGAGCCAGAGCGAAACTGAACTGAGATAGTGAGAGTGACTGAGGGAAGCCGTGATCCGAAGAAATTATAATTCCCTCTTCAGGCGACTAAAAAGCCATAGTTCACCAACTTGTCTGGTTATAAGGAGCTTTATCATGATTGGAGGGCACAGTTCGATATCTTCGTTCAACAAGCCAAAGTTCCGGCGAAGACGAAGATGATAATGCTTAAAAGTTCAATCGCGGGAAAGCCTTTGAAAATGATAGAGAGGTTGGGCTACACTCCGGCCGAATACGGAGCAGCTTTACAGAAACTTGACCAGCAATACGGAGAGCTGATAATTTAAAGATGCTTGAGATCCTTCTTGACCGGTTTACAGATATCATAATTAAGCTTGAAGATTATGGCCATTGACAATAGTTGTTGCTAGTTTCTTACCAACAGTGGGTACACGACAACCACCAGCAAGATGGTTTGTCGACATTTGTCAAATGGTTGGAATAGCAAGTTGTCTATCGAGGCGGATGAGATGAAAGAAAAGCAAAAGAAGAGGAAAGTACAACTAAGCTTAAGTATGGTATTTGGCGGGGCGGGGAAATTTTCGAAAACACCTGGATTCTGTGTTGCTTCGAACAGTACCTGTTCGGATTTTTGGTGATGGAGGGCGAAAAATCGACGATGGAGGGCGAAAAATCGACGATGGAGGGCGGATGACGATTCAGACACAAGCTATATTTAAAGTGATGTCACGATCGCCCTGGGCGCTCAGGCCAAGGACGAGAACCTGGTACTGTCAACCTTTACCAACACAGATGTTGTAGTCAGAAGCAAAACAGTTTCCTTTGAAATCGCTAGCGTGGAGGAGGAAGTCGAAGACAACAATTAGCTCTTGGACAATGGCGGACTTGTATTCGGGAACGCCAATCCCAAATTAAATTGGAATCAACACAAGAATAGGTGGGAGCACCTGAAGGGACTTCCATCCCCGAACGTGCCAGCAAGGAAGACTGTTGACGTCTTGATATGATCGGACAATCCAGAACTGACACTTGAGGAGCGAATCGGTGAACTGGGAGATCCAGTAGCTAGACACGATTAAGATGGACGTGCATCGGGCGCGTACCTGATGCTTGTACCAGACGAACTACAGTACATTCAAGAACCTTTCAGAGTCCACCGGTACCCGAAAATTGCCTAGATGTTCAGATACGTTTGATGTGGGAGGCAGACTCACGTGTACAAAAAGGAGGTCATAGTCGAGGAACCAACAGTGTCCTAGCGAAACTGAGAGAGAAGTATTGGGTTATTCAGGGTAGAGAAGCAGTCACGAAGGAGGAACGAGGATGTAACCATTACATAATAAGGAGTAGACTTGGGGTCTTGATGCTTCGCGCAGTGCTGTGTCAACTACGTCGTTCGTGACGACACTCACCAGACGAGTCGCGGCAAAGAGGAACCTGTGCCTCTTCACGTGTACCAGGGTACGCGGGCAGTTCATGCGAATAGCATTCACGCTCAATACCGAAAGTTTCCTTGATGCATTTTCAAGAATAGCCGCCAGAGAAGGGAAGCCCGAACAAACGATCAGTGATAATGGGACCAACTTCACTACGAGTTTGGACACGACGATCACGGATAGAGGAGCTAGTAATGACAACATCAAGTGGATGTTTAATCCACCAACCGGTTCTCACCATGGGGCTGTGTTCGAGGCTCTCGTTAAATCAGAAAAGAAAGTAATAAAGGCATGCAATACTAGGAAATGCGGGGATAACAGACGAGCAGCTATTGATCGCTAGTTAGTTTGTCCTTACGAAATCGCGTACAATCCAAGGCGTCGATTGCATTACGTGCAAGACCTGGTGCTGAAAGCATTGAAGAGATGGATGAAGGACATTGCCAGAAATTATGGACATCAGCGTAAAGGTACTGCGGGCGCCCTTTTAGCCGATTCAAAATGGCGGCTTATAGTGAGTGAGACTCAGTAGGTTCTTTATACTGTTTATAGACCTTCCAACGCAAAGAAAACCGAAACTTTCTGTGATGAAATAAGAATATAGAAGCAGAACGAGAGTTATATTAGCTTAAACGCAGCCATTGTGATTAAAAAGCCATTTTTGGATTTGTCCTCTCTCCGGCGTCTGTCTGTCCAAGTCCAGCTGCTTGGCGGCAGTTATTTAGAGGAGAAAGGCCTGAAACCCAGTTTATATCCCAGCAAACATTGCAGGATTTAGGTTAACACAACAAGATGGCGGACAGAAAGCAATATGGTGACAAATGGTGACGTTTCTCTCCTTTCTCGTCAAGTTTTCTTCGAAAATGTAATCCTACATGGCGTCCTGGCACTAACATTATTTCGACGAAACTCAGACGTCTTTGGAAGTACTTTGGAGGAGTGTTATTGTACGTTTTATTGGCGATTTGGATACATTGAACACTGCTTTATTGACATGGAGGCGCACCTGCCCCTTTTTGCCTCACCAAAGACTTGTCGTACTGTTGTACCTCAAACTGTGCATGGGTTCAGCCAGATTACAGACAACAATAGGGAGAACGAGGAGAATTTGAAGGGCGAAATGGACTTCTCAGGGAAGTACTTTGCCGACGATCTGAGGGATTGTTTGTGACATCATTACACAGCGTAATCGGTAAGTTATTGGTCTCGAGGCGCACTAATTTGAAATGAAACTTAGAAGGTCTTCAAATTTGAAAAGTTTTATGTTTTTCATACATTTTCTTATACGAATCGACAGCCATTTTAGACACTGATGCGCATGTGCACCGCCATCTTGTCTCATATTTCTGGCAATGAGTACTTAGCGACACTGAATACTCGTGGGAAGTGAATCAAGCAGAAGTGGGACTATAAGGTTCACGATGTCGGTTTGATAGTGAATCAGAACAATCCATGAAGGAAGTGGCCCCTGGCGCCTGTAGCGGAGGTGTTTCCGGCACCGGATAGACATGACAGAGTAGTGAGTTATACTTCCGACGGGAAGGACTACACACGGACGATCAGAAAAGTTATGCCCACTACAACTGTATGGGTAAACGTGAGTTCCGTTCATGAGGGGAAGCATGTACGAAAGTACGAAAGTATAGTGGTGCAATCTGGCAGTGTGACCGACCAGGCGTTCCTTGCCCAAAGTGCAACGGATGGGGGACTGGGCACTGCAGAACATCATGAGAAGGTTGGAAAGAGTTTCGGGACGAGTAAGATTGTCATGTGGAAATTGTTGAATTTCAATCAAAATAAAACAGTATTCGAGCCACCAGTAACTAACGGATAACTAACAGTAACTAACATTCCCATACTATTCTGTGAAAAAAAGTATATTTATACACGTTCTTATTGGCATGTTCTACGTAATACTTAAACTTATGGCTTCGCGGGAACGCATTTCCTTTGCAGTTCTGTCATCTGGCATTTCCACTTCCATCCCCCTCTAGGCACAAATACTACGAAAAATCTCTCGAGTTTCCATCCTTGTCTCCTTACACTATGCGCGCGTGCGATCTCTGGGGAAACGGGTAAGTTGTGTTCCTTCAAGCAACATGAGATCGCCCCGCGCGCTACAGGCCAGTATTAGATGCAGGCTACCTGTGCTATTTGTTGTATTATATATCGCTATAACACTAGAGTCATATTTGTGGTCTTCGTTAAAGAAACATGCAGCAGATCTTTGGAATCTTCCCAATTCGTCAATGTCACATCAGTTATAATTACTTATAATTAGTAACATAGTTACGAGGTGAATCCCATATAAATGATATATACTAAAGTTTAGATGTAACCAATGACTTATAGGTGACAGATTTAATATCGCACGTCTGGTGATTTCTGTACTTTATTTCAATGTCCCATATACTTTGGTTACAGTTAGGTGGTTCTATTCGTTAAATAAAACATGGCAAACCATCCTCTATTCGTTAAAATGGATATACTGTCTATCACTCCAACAGGTCAATATCTCTACATAGAGACCTCCTATCCTCACCGACAAGGAGACCGCGCAAAACTTGTGTTTGCATCACTGTCTGGGGCGAGATGTATTAAATTCTTTTACCACATGTACGGGACATCAGTCGGGCAACTAAATCTTTATGTGGATAACATCAAGGTGTTCAGTGTGTCAGGAGATCAAGGAAATACTTGGAAGGGAGTTATGCGGCTTATCAATGGCACCAGAAGTCAGGTAATACTTTACTTAATGACCAGTTCTGTTGCTGTATTTTGGAGTAGAGGCATATTAGACTCAACCCAAGTTGATATATCTGTTCTCGAAGTTAGTGAAAAAGCCGGGGGGGGAGGGGTGGGTGAGTTTGGGGTGGAAGGATTAAAAACGCTCGTGGGGCACTGTCAGTCGATTCTTCTATAGCTATGACCCTTTTTGAGCTGCTATCATTGGCTGTGTGCTGGTTTAAGCTAAAGTTTGGTTTTGGTTTCCCGTATTGACTTCCAATACAGAAAATTCACTAGGGAGTGGGAGCTGATATAAAAACACCGTAAAATCCCACGATAGTATCCGGAGACTATCTACATGTAGATAGGCACATAATTACTTTATTACTTCCTTGTACAACAAATGGCACATTGGATTCTTGCCAATAACATAAACGTACACTCAGGTACGTTAGGGCCTGGGTGAACACACAAACACGGCTAACATTGATTAAAGAGAATCACTCTTTACCAAATTGCACATACTAACATAACTCGTGAACCTTAGCACTTTAAAGTGAAAACTGCATGTGACTGGAACTATCAGCCGTTATTTGTCGCTATTGGTCATCACAAAATTGTCTTCCGCTGTCAGAGGGCACTATCACCTGACAGTTTTCATCCGCGGACGACAACTATCACGTCACGTGATCGCATTTAGCCAATGAGCGCGCGCCAAAATTTTGTGGTGAACTATAACGCCTGTTAGTATATACCACACCAGTGAATATCACTTTTCGCGCGCTCTGATTGTCTACTCAAACAGTGAATATGATTTCATATTCACCTCCGAGCGAAGCAGCAATCACATCGCGCAAGTTTTTGCCCATTTGACAGAAAATAAAATAACTATGTGGTGCTGGCTATACACCTGCAGTGTGGAATATACGAAGCCGAAGCGGCTCGGTAAATATCCACCACTATTCACCTCCACTTCGGTGAATAATCGTTAAATAGTTTCCATCCGCGGATGACAACTATCGCGTCACGTGGTCGCTTATGGCCAAGGAGCGCGCGCCAACATTTTGTGTCGAACTATAACGCCTGATAGTGCGAAGTGGCGGACCAATGAGAGCGCACGAGCACGTTGTGGTGAACTATAACGCCTTATAGTGCCAAGTGACTCAAAGTTTATATTATTTTGATAAAAGGCTCGTTGTATACCAAATAATACAAATTTCTTGTGAAATACCGGTAGTTGCCGTATTCCAAAGAAATCCATGAAATAGCCAGTAATAATAATCCTAGCTTTACCAAAATATTCCTATAAAAAAAAAAAATTGAAGATAATACTTTAATGCTTCGGATTTTTCTTCTTCCGTCTATTCATTGTGTTATTTGTACATTTCTTTATTCATTTAGATCACTATCGAAGGGGTTGTGGGTCATTCGTCAACTGGAGACATTGCCTTAGATGATATCTCCATGCCAGTAAATTGCAGAGGTACAAACTAATAGTATTGTTTCTTTCGCTTCTCATTTAAGACTTCCTTCTACGCAAAGTTCAGTAACTTCGATTAACTGACATTATATACCATTCTGATCGTGCGAGGAACATTGGTGTTATTTGTTGATAATATACCATGTCTATGCCTTATCAGGTCAATTGTATTGTTAAATATGCTTTTTATCACGTTAGGAACATTGCAAAGATTAGGAAGTATTTATCGTATGACACTACTAAGCTTCTCATTCATGTATTTGTTAGTATCAAACTGGATAATTGCAACTCACTTCTATAATTCTGGTTTGCCTAAACACATGATTATGAAACTTCAGTGTGTCCAAAGTGCTGCTACTCGAGTTATTGCTTGTTTACGTAAATACGATCACATCACACCTACACTTAAGAGTTACACTGGTTACCAGTTGAACAACGCATTATATTTAAGATACATTTGCTCACATCATCTTGCACCTGTATATTTACAAGATATGATAGAATTGTACATACGTTATAGGCAACTCTATTTTACGCCTTAAAAGTCCGGTTTTTAATCTGAAAACTTATGCCGGGTATCAGACACTTTTTTTAAAGTGCCTATGAAGCTTATTTTTTTATTTCAGATATCAATTCTACATCAAGTGAATAGTAGAATGGTACAATATATCTTGTTTTGAATGCTGTATCGCTGGGTTAAGGAGGTTTTAATATCCAATTTGCTAATTACATGACGTCAGGGGAAGCATCAATTATCATACAATTTTTTTGTTACATTAAACATTAAACACATTTTTCAAATTATCAGTATTATACCCATGGTTGAAATAAAATGATGTTAGAAATTTGTTTTCCTATATCAGTAGAAACGCCCATTCACAACCACTAAGAAGTGATTGCAGATACCTCCTCATGAATTATTAATGATTTTTGAATTATTGTTAAAAACTGTAAGTGCTTTCATCAGCATTTACATTACATGCCATTTTATGTCAAAAGTGCATTAGGTACTATAATAGTCTGCATGTACGATTTTATCACTATCCCAGATCTAAACATATATAGCTTCCCAAATGGCGGTAATGATACACTGTGCACTTTCTTTTAAAAGTTTTATTATAATGCGGGAATTTCCTTTTATTTAGAATCTCCTCATCTACGGTACAATTTCAGCTACTGATCAGTCACAGCAAAAATCAACTGAATTGACCACGGAAAAATGACTCAATCAGCAGGCATATAAACGCTCACGACAAAAGCAGATTGTTTACGTGTACGGCAGAACTAAAACGTTTCACAATAAGAGCTAGTAAATTTGCAAAGTAAAGTTTGTCTTTGTCATACGTAACACTTCTGGGCTACCTACCCAATGCTGAATGGCATGTTGTAAACCGGTGACTGGACTTAAACTAATACGGACTGGACTAAACTCTGGGTCCGCAGACTGTACCCTTCAGAGTCAGCTGACTCAATTAGCAATCGCTTCGATTCGTTTTGACGCAGAAAAAGATATTCCTGGCATTAAAAAAACATTCCTACATTTTGACTACTGTTAATCGTTGCTGACATTTTTCCTTGTCGAAAGCATAGTATTCTCGCGGAAGTAATTCAAAGCTGTAGTTTTATCTCCCTTTTTGAGGCAATAATAGACAGTTCAGACTGCAAAGAAAGAAAGAACTTGAAAGCAAACTGCAAAAGTCGCTTTGGCATTACCGACTTTCTATTGTGTCATGAAGTCGACTATAAACGTGTTGTTCTATAGGTACATATTCGTCAAGGAAAAATATCAGAAACAGTAGTCAAAATGTATGATACGATAAATTTCACGCGAAAAACAGATATGATACGCATCGCGAATGTGTATTAAGTTAGAACTCCATGTGCTAAAATTAGACTTTCACTCGAATTTGAACCGCGTGGCGTTCGTAACATTTTGTTTTCCGTCATCACATATGCATGGTTCTTGTTGCATGAAAATATCCGTCTATTACATTCAGATACACTTATCACATCTTTACCAAGAAACCGAAAGTGCATTGACTGGAGAATATGAAAGAGTTTAAGGCATATGGTGGTGGCGATAAATGACATTGTAAAACCTGACTAAAATAGCAATACAAGTATATGAGCAAACTTGTGAGTATTAAGACAAGTGTTCTTACTTTATAAGCAAATTACTAATTGTGAATGCTGAATTTATCAGCTGTCTCGGATAAAAGAGCCTATTTCTTTCACTCAATTTTGTAATTTTACTTGTATAGTCTGGCAGCATATGTAATGAAAAAAAGTCCCGTGAATGCAAGCCACTAGTCTAGTTGCATACAGGGGACCCTAAGGAACAAGAAAAATGGTGTCGGCAATTTTCTAAATTATTAGAAGGGTCTATACAGAGGGTTTAAAGAGTGATGTATATAACTCAGCATGGAAACGAGGCTGGAATATGAAATTACCTATAACTTTTCTAAAAACCAAAAAAGCATCACAAAACTTGTCAGATATGCGTAGAAGAGTGTCTTTAATGCTAGGAAAAGCTTTAATACATTGAGCAAAGGTCATGTGACTTATAGCATGAAAGCGAGGCTGGAATATGAAATTGCCTATAACTGTTATGTTAACCAACAAATCATCACAAAACTTGTCAGATATGCATAGAAAAGTGTTTTAAATGCCACGAAAAGGGTTAATTCAGTTAACAAGGGTCACGTGATTCATAGCATGAAACCGACGCTGTTTCCATATACGTCAAACATCGCTATTATTGTGCGTACTATATTTTATATGCGACACACTATCATTTACCATAAACATAAAAATATGAGGGCATATAAATGATACATCCCCTATCTGAACTGAAAATTACCTTACTTTATAAACTTGCTATGAAACATTTCATTCTACTTCATTTTACTGTAATTATACATAACATAACAGTCCAGTGTATCGCGCGTTTGGGCTATTTTCAGAAGACGAGTTACCTATTACAGTGAGATTACAAGATTATGCATGGCTCCTAGCACGTAGTTTCACGAGATCTCCCGTCGGCCGTTGCCAGGATACAGTGGAGCTCGCAGAAGAAGCAGAAGAAGAGCCTGTCAGATCCGCGTATGTGCCTGTATTGTCAGGATACAACTCGCTCATTAAGTAAGTTGAGTACTATTTATCTTATTTTATGTTTGGCCCAGGTTGTTTGATGTAAAAGTAATTTATAGGACACTACTGTAAACGACCATTGGATGAGAAGTGTCTTCTGATACTAAAATATGTTTCGTTTATTATTATCAGTGATACGATGCCTGTTACACTGGTCGCAGCACCGCCTTTGATAGCCGCACCAGCACATGAGTGGCAGATGTTGCTAACCATCCTTATGCAGGCGCAAGGAATCAACACAAAGGTGGTAGGACCAGACAGGAAGACAATAATATTTCCCTTGACATGGGGCTTTATCAGCCAGCCAAGAAGCTCCAGATGGCTCGACGTGATCTAGACCACCTGATTCTCCGTCCGGGTGAACTCCACATAGTTATGGCTTAATTGCGCACCATCGGAGCATTCGTCGAGAGCAGCGGGCTTGACATGTGCTGGACCGAATTCGATCTCTATGGACCAGTCACAGTCAAGCAGATTCTAGATGGGAACCACATCAAGAGAGGAGAGACAGCACATGTAATAACATTGCAAGCGCTATTTATGCTATAACAAGACGCCTTCTTCGGAAGTTCTCAGGAAGACACTAAGACTATTGAAGATTCGTCGAAGCAGGTTGCAGAGGCGTGCACCAAGGGAACAAAGGAAGAAGTGAATGAAGCGAATGCTGAATTGAAGAGAGTGATCGAGTCACAGCGTATCATAGATAAGCTGACCGAATTTGATGCTGTTCACGAGAAACACCCGATGTTCAAGGTGACGAGGCAGTATATGCGCATCGTTATGGAGATGTTGGAGTTTATACGAGCAGTGAGAACCGGAGACTGGGAGCTGCACCTTAAGGCACTAGATATGCTTACTAAATATTTCTTCGCCCACGATCGTTTGAACTATGCTAGGATGATCCCACTCTATCTCGCAGAGATGCAGTCACTTGCGACATCTGACCCTGAGATCTATGCTGAAGTTGTGCAGGGGAACTGGGTGGTAAATAAGAACGCTAATGTTCCGTTTTGCGCAGTAGGTGCAGATAATAGCCTTGATAATATCAACCGCTCGATGAAAGTCACTGGAGGATTAGTAGGGATCACTCTCAATCCAAATGCTCGAACCAAGTTCTTCCTAATCGCCCCAGAACTCTCCAAACTTGCTGAACAAGCCAAGGATATGGCGGGTGTCTCCTCAAAGGCTCAGACACGGCATCACAATCTGGTAACAGCAGTTCTCACTTGCGAAGAAAGGAGTGTAGAGTCACTACTGGCGACGATTCAACGCTTTACCTTAGGTTGAATAGCTTTTGGAGAGCTATTCAACCTTGTCACGAAAGTCGTCATGCCCGAAAAGGTAAAAGAGGACCTGTGTAATCAGAGAACCATCGGACAGACACTATATACGACGTTTGTCAAAGAGCGCACCCAGTCAGGAAAGACAAATCTCTGGTCACCGATGAAGAAAAGGAAGCTTTTGACATGGAAGAGCAAGGCAAAAGTAATGAAAGTGATGACGAAGGACAAGAAAGTTGGACTCAAAGAGGACAGGTCGCTGTTTGCGCGAATGATGATGGTGTATAAAAGCCGTCCAGAGATTAACATCAAGGAGACGGTTGGACAGTACGAGTTCTCCTCAGTCCCGCCATCGCTTTTTGCCGCAGACGGATCGATGCTTCACTGTTCTTGCAAAAGTGCACTACTAGCTATTCTTGAGAAGGTTCAAGGCGGAATACCTCGTCAAAATGTAAACGAAGAGAATAGCCCTCGAATGGGCAACGCACAGATGACAGTAGTCATCGTAGATGGCATGGCGGAGCTACAGTCCCTGGGTAAGCCTCACTGGATCAAGAACTGCTGCCAACTGGCTGAGCACTTCAACAACCGAATTGACGAGAAGTACAGACAAAGTAGTGAGCTGCAGTTCATTTTCGACCGATATGACGTGCCGATGTCTTTGAAATCAGCGACTAGGGTAAGATGGCAAGGTGGTCATGATCCTGTGTTCTGCCATATCACTGATTCTACACACATCGCCAAAGTGCCAATTAAGAGGCTGTTATCAGACACTAGAACCAAGATGGATCTGACGGTGTATCTAGCAGAGAAGGCCATCAATGCAATGAGACAACAGGGCAGGAGATTAGTGGTAGCACGGGGAAGTGAATGTCAAGCAACCCACAAAGAATGATGTGACACATCTTCAGAGCAGTCAGGAAGAGGCAAACACCAAGATCTTGATGCTACAACAGCTGGCACAACGGAAATACGCATTCATTCTCCTGACACAGAGGTCTTCATTCTAGCATTGAGAAGGTATCCGGACATTTGCGACAATGTTTCATTCGTCACAGAGACGGGCCAACATCACTGAGTAATCAAGTTGGGGCCGATTGTCCAAGCCCTTGGTGAAGCTAAAACAGCCGCACTTCCTGCATTCCATGCCATCTGTGGATCTGGTAACACCGGGAGATTCTAGGGCAAAGGGAAGCTTGCATGCTGAAAGATTTTCCGCGACGCCGATGAAGCCATCATCACCGAACTGGGAAATCTCGGTACAACTGTTACAACAATAACGGAGACCATTGATGCGATCGAGAGGTTCGTGTGTCAGCTTTACCTACCAAAGACAACCTTCACAAAGGTGAAAGATCTTCAATGGTGGCTATTTCGCAAAAAAAAAGCCTAGTCTGAAAGACTTCCTCCAACACTCGCCGCACTGCATGAGGGGATTCTGCGTGCTCACTATCAAGTTATGGTCTGGAACAACGACCGAGTACCGAATCCTGACCTGCCGCCGCCAGATACCTACGGATGGGAACGTAAAGAAAATGAATGGCAACCTGTCATGACACAGTTATCGCCAGCACCCGAGGCCATCATCCAACTCGTGAAATGCAACTGTGTTAAGGAACGTTGTTCCAACAGCCGATGTCAGTGTCGCAAAGCAGGGCTCAACTGCACAGACCTTTGTACTTGTTCTGAAGAGGAGGAACTATGCGACAATGTTGATAATGATCTTGTGGAGCAATTTGACGACAGTAGCGATGAAGATGATGAGTAAGAGTGAATATATTGAGCGATGGACAGCTCAGTTGTATCGTGTACACAACTGATATCTTTATATAGATTATCCACCTGAATTTGTATTGCTGTATCAACGAAGCGATAGCCTCGTTTCCATGTCAGGTTGACACCTGATCTCCTCTAGTATCTAAAACAAACGTTTCACAATAACAGAAAGTACGAGAGATTGTCTATGTATTTTGGTCACAATAATAGCGATGTTTGATGCTTGGAAAGACGCGTATATGGGTACAGCCTCGCTTTCATGCTATAAGTCATGTGACCTTTGCTAAATGTATTAAAGCTTTTCGTAGTATTAAAGACACTCTTATACACATATTTGACAAGTTTTGTGATGATTTGTTGGTTTTTAGAAAAGTTATAGGCAATTTCATATTCCAGCCTCGTTTCCATGCTGAGTTATATACATCACTCTTTAAACCCTCTGTATAGACCATTCTAACAGTTAAGAAAATTGCCGACAACATTTTTCTTGTTCCTTAGGGTCCCCTGTATGCAACTAGACTAGTGGCTTGCTTTCTTCATTAAAATCCCACGGGATTACACTTGCTGCCAGACTATACCACGATTTTAGTAGCGTTACTGAAAAAGGCAGCCGTGTTTTTTCTTCGTGTTTTAGAAGCCATTTTCTCTTTGAAAGCGACCATTTAAGCTTCTGTATTACGTACGTCGGTAGCTTCTTCAACTCAGAATCGCTAAAAAACATTCTTATCAAAAACAGAAAATAAGGAGATATACACTTTCTTGATGACTGTGAATATTCTGGTTTGAAGTTTATACCCAGATTGTTAGCTTTACATACCATTGAATTCCACGCTGAATTCCATGCTTCGTTAGGAAACTAGCGCGCGAGATCAGTATCAAATACCAAACGGACGATTTGTAAAAGGAGGGATCATGCATGCTCTTAGTCCGTTAATAGTAAACACTTCGATCAGCCGTTGGTAGCAAAATGGAGAGTCTCACAACGGGCACTATAGGATATTTCTGTATCAGCTAACCCTGTGACTCTGTCGACCGGTGAAAGCTCAGTATAGGTTTATTGAAAATTAGAGCGGTTTTCGATTGAGTGCAGTAAAATCAAAACCAAAGTACTTACAGAGCCAATCATGGGAGCAAGTAAAATCACGTGCTAAAGTAAAGACGTGATTGGATTTACTTGGAAAAAGCAACCAATCAGGAGGAAAAGTGAAGCAATCGCTGATAACTTGCCAAAACGTGATTGGTTTTAGTTTGCAATTTGATTGATTGACTTCGTTTCAAACATTTCCCCAGCCAATAGAAAAGCTTCATGTTAGCAAACGGAAAACCAGAACAACCACTTATTACTTTCTACACTCAATCGATAACCGCTCTATGCCTCAAGAAAAACCTGATCCCAGTAACATATTTTTAATGTTGTGTATAGAGCAGGTACAAATATATAAATTACCGAAATTTTGGAGCATTAGAATTCGTAACCGAGCTGTCGGACAAATAATATTCGAACAATTTAGTGTAATTAGTATGCGGCGGCCATGTTGGTGTACAGCTTTGGTACATCAAGATGGCGGCCGAAAACGTACTCTACAAATAAAGCTGTCTTTCCCATCAATATGATTAGCATTCACTTCAAAACATTTAAAATATCACTTTTAAAGTTTTATCAAGTCTAACTTTTTAAATTGGCCGAAATATATGGATTTTCATGACATTTAGGAACACGCTGAACTGGGCTGTCACAAAATTCAAAATACTGTAACTCAAAAACGAATCACCGTATTGACGTAAAAATATCGAAGAGTACCGATAATACCGATATCTAAATCATGTTAAAAGAACAGCTTTATAGATCTTATAGTTTAGATTTTAGAAATTTGAAGACGTCATATTCAAACGGTTTTGAGTTTTATCGATCAATTAAAATAGAAAATATGTTTATGTCAATAGACAGCTTTCGTCATCTTGGATGTTACAAAAGAATCAGTCACGAGGCCATGCCGATCTTCCTCGGTTCAGACAGTGGTGTTTATGACTTCTTGCTACTCTGCGCAAGCGCAGCTAGGATGCAAGGCTACAAAGTATTTGGTCTTCATTTGGGATACTGTTTCTCCGGATCGACTGCTCACCTTAAATACGCGATGTATGGGAGATCCACTACTTGTAGAAATGGAAGAGGAAATTATGATGCACACGATGTATATATATTTGGTGAGTTCATTTTGTTTGAAATGCCTTTTCCCCCTAGATCACATATACATACAATGAATCAATGCATGTCAACTTATGCCAGTACAAGCAATGATCAGGTAACAACCAGTAAAACAACTGAACGAAGAACGGCTTAATACATTAGTGAGTGCTTGAATATGAGCGTAGTGCTGGGTTCTCACTTTAACATCAAGGAAGCTCGAGAGTTGCCAAGTAATGAAGTTCATTATTTGATTTCATTCTCCATTGTTAAAATGAAACTTGCAAGATTCAAAATGAGCCTAATTTCAAATTAATCTCCTTTGCAGCTGTTCTTGGGGCTACAGCTAGCGATTGCGTGACAGAACAGCTATGAAGGAGACTGTACAAGCCTTTTGCACATAAATACAATCGAAATTCAACTGGAGCTCAATTAGAATTTTGCAAGTTTCATTTTAAACAATGGAAATTTGAAAGGAAGAATGAAATCAAATTTTGAATAATGAACTTCATTTCTTGTCTACGGAGGAACGTACGCTTGACTTGTTTTGACCGTAAAAGCTCAATGAGGGTGTCTACCGTCAAATTGATTTTTTCTTCAGCTTTCCTTATATTAACAAACATGTATAAGGGCTTTCAGTCCAGCAGAAAGACTCTTCAGCTAGGGTATTCTGTCGTAAAATATGCCTTAGCTGTGTGTTGGGAGTTAACTGAGCCATGGTAGATTCGAAGTACTCAAATTTCTTAGTTGTTGCGGCCCATTTCACTACATATTTAGGCAAATTAAATTGTCATAATTCACTACGAATTTAAGTAAATAATCCAGAAGTGTTGTCATTGCGGAATAAACCAGCTAGAAATCCCTTCGTAAATCATCATATTAGCGATCGAGACCTGTCACTTCTTAGAAGTAAACAATCATGTTAATGTTTAACATAATTTTTTCAATGAATTCGATCGAATTTTTTTTACAAACAAAAGAGAGTTCTTATATTGAAAATTAACAAAACCAATCATACAGCTTACCAGGCTTTTACAGGCAAATGGAGTGAGTATGACGGACGAACTGCTCTGGCAAAGAGGAGAAAGAAGGCATATGTGTTTACGGGACTGTTATGCTGTTCATACAAGACAGATGCGGCTGTATGGAAACCGGCTCAGAATCACTCATATTTATTGCGTGTCAAGAAAACGAAGACCTAGAAAACGAAGACCAAAGACCTCAGTAGAAAAGGAAGACCTAGAAAACGAAGACTCTTGAATTTGACTAAGTTTGCCGTTCAGTACAGCAAATAAATCCCGGCTGTGCAGTCCGTTAACTCAGTTAAACATGTAGTGTGCTACTTTTACAACAAGAGCTTTATCAGGGGATCTATTTCAAGGATTGTGGCATCTATATCTCTATCCTGGCAAGAATTGACAATGAAACTGGGATGCCATGCACGCATGGTCTCATTTTATTCTTGTGTAACTGGAGAAATACTTACACTTCGCCTTCAGGAACCATTTGATTTTTTTCTTTAGTCTACTTTCGTATAGTTTCTGCACTTGTAACAAATCTTATTTTCAGAACATGCTGTGAATTTCTAACAGGGAAGCAAGCTTCGCGGCAGTTTCACCTTTGAACTGCGAAGTGTTTGTTATTACTCGGGCTGCCTGTGGCAGCGCCGAGTCTTAAAATGCAAGTCGTTTTTTTTTTTATTATTCCGTGTAGCAAAATGTCTGCGCATGCGTTAAAGGTCAAATTCAAACCAATCAGATTGCACTGTGCTGGTCACGCAACAATCGCCAGGTTAATGTATTTACATAATTAAATACAGTAAATCAAGATGGTGGACGACGGCGCGAGGAATTTTCTCTCAAATTTGGAGTCCCATCTCTCAAATGTAAGCAGTTTAATGTTTTATTTAAGTTCACTCGTGCGAAAGCCTTCCAACACTCCCAACAGGCTCAGGATATTTCAACTGGCGCTCGTGTTGGAGGTACGTTTCGTAGGTAATAAACACTCACTCGGCACAGAATATGATGACCGAAGCAGTTATTCAACCCTCACGGTAAACAAGACTCCTCTCACGGCCGAGATTTTGGTTCGAGAAATTAAAGGCTTCCAACAGTTCCCTTTATAGTTCTGTAATATAATGAGCAGACTGCAGTTTTGGGAAGGAGGGTAAAAGCTTTTAAATAGAGATAAACAAAACGGGCATTTCAGTTAATAATCTTTAGTCCAACAAATACCGATATGGACGCGATCAAAGAGCCGCAGGGTAGAAAGAACAGTAGAGAAATACAGTGATAGCTCCATCATAGGTGGACAGGATACAACTTATAATATGGGACAAATATAAACATAAATTTGAGACACTCATCTATTAGTACTCTGAACCTGCAGAACAGCAGACTAAATTAGGACCGAATTCGTATTTTTTTTCGATAAAAAAAAAGAATCAAATGCCTTCAGCTGCTTCAGTAAGATTCCTAGTCATATCAGTAATGGTGACTATACCAAGCATTGTTGCTGGGGGAGATGTAAGAGTGAATCCGGCGCTCAAAGAGATATGTCTCGGAGAATGAAGCATCGTTCAGTACACCGCTAGTAGATCAGGTTTCTCATCTTTTCTCGGCCTTTTTGATCACTCACAGGAGGAGCTTTTCTGTTCCAAAACCTTTACAGCAAATTCAGTGAGAAATGTCAGCATTGGATAAATGTTTGTACAAGAGACCTTAGAAGCACAGAACAACGAGACTAGGTCTGGCAATGAAACGTAAGTGGCTATAAATTACTGAAACCCTGACTATGTATCCACCAGTAAACAATGAGAAGGAACTACTGTTCAACCATTAAGTTTACTTGAATTTATCAGTGGATTCTAAATAAATTTTGGAAGCAAAGCCTACATCTACAATGCTTTGATTTATTTTCTGAGCACAAATGAAGTTAATTTCTTTCGGAGCTGCAGGTATTAAATTTGAAAACTCGATAAATGCAAACAATAACATAATGGTTTGAAAGAGCACACCAACATAAGCAAGATTGCCGAATTTTAGGATGCTATCAGTTCATAGTTTTAATGTATATGCTCTTCCAGCCATAACAGCTTTGGTCTCCGATGAGTTTTATTGAAGAAGATGATTGCACTCGGCATGCGGCTACATTCTTTTGTTTTTGCCTTAATACAGGAAAACCTGACCTTTGTAACTTTTCAATGTTTAGGTGAAGTCTTACAACGATATTGCATGGGAAAAGATGAGTTTGGGATACAGTTTAAATAGGACTTGACAGTCTATATAGTATATAAGCATGTCTCGTTGGTTGGCCAGCGAAGATGCAAAACTCGCTTGACAAGATCAACGTTTGTCGCTTTGTTTCAATCCTCTGTATTTCAGCCAAAGTTTAAGCTGTTCGACAGTATAATCATCAGGTTCCCTTTCAAAATATGGTCCAGGAAAGCAGTCATTTCTGGTAGAATAGACAGAGGACGAACTGAAGTGCTAGTCAATTCTTGTAAGTTGATACAAGAAAAGCGGTTTGTTTGTCTGAGTCTTGGCGGGGGGTCTAGACTTGTGACGTAATTACCGCGCTCTGCTATAAGCGTGCGTAACATGAACATGAATATTAAAGTAGAGGTCAACTTCTTTAATTTACATACACGAGAAAAACAAAAATATTAAATTACATATATATATATACTAGGGGAGCAGAGAATGAATGTCACCGCGCTACCAGCCACTCCTAAAGACTGCTAAATTCAGCTAATAATTCTTCCCTTCGGTTATTACTAGAGGATTTCAAATGAAAGTGTAATTTCATCTTCAATCTCATGTGGCCCGAGTGAAAGCCCAGATGGGCTCTTGTTTCAATTAAAATGGCATTCGTCTTTAATACGTACTTGTCATTTAAGCAAGCCGTGTCATTGGTCCTTCTTGTGTAGTTTATAATTGGATTAAGCTAGTATACCTAATAGGTAGTGAATGCTGCTGCTCACTCAAGGAAATGTATTAAAAGAAAACCTACAGTTTAATAAGCTCTTTGGCAGGAAGCAGGAAAATATATCACTGGGTCACAAAATAATGTCAAATGTGATGTATGTGTGTTAAATAAATCTATCTTGCCTGAGCTGTGGCATGTTTTCTCAAAAGTTGCATGCATGTCCCGATTTATTTTCAGTTTGTCGCAATATATCAATAACTTTCCGGTAAATTCTCCGAATCTACCAATTCACAATATTTTCTTAGGATTACCTGTTCTCCGGAAATTGTCATGCAGATATTGAAAAAAATGCTCTAACTAGTATTAAACATTAAACCATAGTTAATAGAGTGGAATGGTTAGGAAACCCGGCAAACTTCAAAAGGGCTAACAAAGGCGCTGCGATTGAGGTTGGAAGGGGGCAAGACAAAAGATTGTGCACTATCATAGTTCATTAGCGTTCCCTGAACGACTGAACTCACACGTTTCTATTGGCTGATTGACTAACATGTTGGAATTTCTATTGTGTTTTGTGCACGTTCAAGGTTGAAAAAAGCTAACAAAGACCTATAACAAAGAAGGTCCCTGAGTTTCCTAACCATTCCACTCTATTAACTATGATTAAACCTCCGATGAAGCCTAAACTGTCAGGAAATGAACTGTTATTGAGATATGATAATTTGTGTGTTTAAACCCCGCTGTCACTTTTCAAATTGTATCTATATTGAACAGACTTTATCGAAGGTAATAGAAGAACATTATTTGTTGCTAATCATGTTGATAAGAGGAGAGATCTTGCTCTTTGGAAAATAGTTTTTATCTCTGCACGGAAATATCAAACTATACTATAAGTGACGATAGGTAACTAGTTCCTGTAAAAACTAGTGTTGGTCTGCGTCGGCGGGGAAGATAAACACTGGTATAATCACTGGCAGCCCAAGCTCACGATGTGGCTCTTAAAAATTCTACGGTAGATTACGTGATCACTCGCGCAAAATTGATTGCGTGATAGCGCGCGCTAGAGTCGCCGTTTTCTCCAGAAATTACTTCATACTTCATACTTTATTCATCTTTCCTTAAAAAGGCTTTTCAAAGACAAAATACAAATACAATACAACTACAGTGTACATGATCATTTGAATTACATCTCATTAATTTAACCTATTTTGAGTTTGATATAATTTGCTCTTCAGCTTTCGCTTGAAACTTAAAACGTCTTTACTCACTAATAGAGTTTGCATTGATTTCTTATCGTGGTAAAATAAAGGTAATGAAATAACATTTTGCAATAAATGTACCTCGAGTGTCCTTTTCTTATGTCCTTGGGTATTCTCTGCTATTTTGGGCTAGTTTGGATCGGTTTTAGAGAGCTTTTGATTTTTGAGATCTCTCTATAATGAAATGACAAGGCTGCACAGTCCGTTGATCACATCAAATCACTCGAAGGGCAATAAAGCACTCTAAAATCACTTCAATCCTCGCCAGACTCCACAAAAGGACGTACCGAATGTCTGTCTACGTTTATTTCGGGGTCGTCACGTGGGGTTCGTCAGACTCCACCACGTGACGACAACCAACCAATCAGAGAGCATTTGCCATCCGCGGGACGTCCCGCTGTCTCGGGACTCAGTTACCAGCATCTGCGGGTTTTCAAATAGTGGTTTTGGATACCACAAATATGTTGTTTATGAGGGCTAAAATGTAAAATTTTGGAATTCCACCCCGAAATAAACGAAGACAGACATTCGGTACGTCCTTTTGTGGAGTCTGGCGAGGATTGAAGTGATTTTAGAGTGTTTTTTTGCCCTTCGAGTGATTTGATGTGCTCAACCAGGAGCCCATTATCAGGAGCGTCCATCTTCCCCATTGGGTCTGTTCCCAGCACAGGAGTAGATGTGGCTATTTTTAGAATTGCATTTCGCGCGAAATAAACAAAGGCCATGTTGTCAATCAGATAGCTAACGTCACTTCTCATTATTATTCATTATCATTCTTCTCTCTTTCAACGCGGGAATTCAAATTGTTGGTTTTCACTCAATCCCCAGAGATTCAAATGACAAAGGGCATGGCGGCCATGTTGGTGCCCCAACAAAAGAAGCTAACGAGGAATATATTGTTTAAGGGCACCAACTGATGGCGGCTATGACGTCAAGTGAAAGCCAGCAATTCTAAATATAGCCACATCTACTCCTGTGCATGCTGGGGGCCCAGCCCATAACATAGGAACGCTCCTGGTAATGGGCTCATGGCCCAACGGACTGTGCAGCCTTGTCATTTCATTATAGAGAGACATTTCAAAAATCAAAAACTCTCTAAACCCGATCCAAACTAGTTCAAAATAGCAGAGAATACCCAAGGACATAAAAAAAGGACACTCGAGGTACATTTATTGCAAAATGTTATTTCATTACCTTTATTTTACCACGATAAGAAATTAATGCAAACTCTATTAAGAAGCTAAGGAAAATTTCCGGAGAAAACGGTGACTTTAGCGCGCGCTATCACGCAATCAATCTTGCGCGAGTGATCACGTAATCTACCGTAGGATTTGTAAGAGACACAAATCGTGAGCTTGGGCTGCCTGTGGTATAATCAACTAAAGTCGATTGAGTGGAAAGCGAGTAGCAGCTGAAGTTTCGAGCGCTAGCCCTTCGTCGGAGCATAAAAGGGAAAAAATACTATAAGTGACGCGTGGAGTCGTCAACTTATCAACTTAGTCACATCAAAACACCAGACTAATAACTGAGGAGCATACAAGCGAAGGCGACCAAAATGTGCTTACACGCTGTAGGATGGCAATAAGTGCCACATTCGCGTGAAAATGCTAAACGTAAGTGAATCACACCAGTCCGCTGCTCAGATCGTAGTCCAGGTGGGCAAACAGTTTCTCTTTGGAAAACTTAGCAGAGTCTGCGTTTACTACGGTAAGAAATAGGAAAGATAGATCCAGTCTACAATTGATCTTGGACGAAAATAACAAAACGTATTTTATGGGTTTTGACTCTAATCACTAAACCACTCCTGATCCTCGAGATAGAAAACATGTTTTGTGAGGGGAAATGAAAAAACATATGGGGATCGCCTAAAGCATGACACCGCTTATCAAACGTATAGAAACGAAGTGTAGAAACGACCACATATCAATAAAATAGCAAGCAAAAGTGTCGTTTTGAACTTCCCGCGGCCTCTTCCATATTAGGAAAATTCCATATTCCATATTTGGAAGAGCTGCCACGACATTCAAAATGGCGGTTTCTAGGTCCCAGACCTCTAAATCGACACTCGTTTGACATGACTTTTGAGAGATGATTGACAATCGTTTTTTCTCCTTCCTGTATAATTTTTGGACCATTCATCACACATGTTTAACTGGGTTAACCGACTGCACAACCGCGATGTTTTTGCTGTACTGAACGGCAAACTTAATCAAATTCAAGGGTCTTCTCTCGGTTAGCTCAGTGGTTAAGCGCCAGTCCCTCCCGGTTAGCTCAGTGGTTAAGCTCCGGTCTGTTGTGCGGGAGGTCGCGGGTTCAAACCCCGGCCGGACCAACACTCAGAGTCTTCAAATAACTGAGTAGAAGGTGCTGCCTTTGTGAAACAAATTTCGTTCACGAGCTGCAAATGGTTAGACCTTCGAGTCTTCTCGGATAAGGACGTTAAATCGTAGGCCCATCAGTGGATGAAGAGCCACCTCGTGGAAATGCCACTGATTAATCCGTTATTATTATTATTATAGGTCTTCGTTTTCTAGGACTTCCTTTTCTAGGTCTTTGGTCTTCATTTTCTAGGTCTTCGTTTTCTAGACACCCCATATTTATCCTCGCTGGGAAGGGTGAAGAAAATGTGAAGCCACATTTGGATACATTTACGTGAGAAAACGTCTTTGAACTACTATTATAATAATTGATCGGGGCCGAAAACAACAATCGCTCGAGTTTTATACACTGTAAAGTTGATCAGAGGAACCATGGTAGTGACTGAAAGGAAGGAGATTATCAGAGGAACCATGGTAGTGACCGAAAGGAAGGAGATTATATATCGGTAAACAAGGAGGCCATAAGTGAAAGTTGGTAGCTCTTTTTATTACAGCTTGGGAAGCCAAAGTTATCGCTTAAACTTGATAAAATACGATTTTTTTAGCAACCAACATAGTTTAGAACGAGGCAATTGAGATATTTTTAAATATCAAACATCCATACAAACTACACTAAAATTTTGAGCATCTCAACATCTGTTTATTGCTCTAATTTGGTGTCGAGTGCGCACGCGTGGGATGGTTTCTGACAATGTCTAATCTATACTTTATATAGAAGATTCTTGAATATTTTGAAAAGAAATAGCCAAGCTGCAAAACTTTACGAGAATACAGAAACTGCTTCTAGTTTTTTTACTGACTGGAAAGAAAATAGACATGATAAAATCATAATTTCGCTTCTTTGAAATCCGATGGATGTGTATGCATAGCAGCAGGAGCCCATCAACAACTGAGCGTCTTCTCCATGCTTTTATTACTTTTAAGTTGGATTACTATAATAGTATGTTTTATGGTTTACCTTCCAATCAAGTCCAGAAACTTCAACGCCTTCAAAATACTGCAGCCAGACTTGTGGTTAAAGCTAAACGTTCTGCCCATATCTCTCCTATCCTCCAACAACTACATTGGCTTCCTATTAGTGAACGTGTACAGTTTAAAGTTCTACTGACTACTTATAAAGCTCTTCATGGTTTATCGCCTACGTATATACAAGAACTTATTAATCCCTATCAGCCTATACGTAATCTTCGGTCTTCTAATATGAACCTGTTAACTGTACCTCGAGCCCACACCGTTACTTATGGTGACCGAGCCTTTTCTATAGCTGCACCTAAATTATGGAACGCTCTTCCTATTAAAATAAGAACTGCTCAATCAGTAGACTGCTTTAAATCTGCCCTTAAAACATTCCTTTTTCCAACTTAATTTTCCTTTCACCACAGTCCTTTTTATGCATACTTATTATTATTATTATGAGATTGGTAATACTTAGGGATTTTTTACTAATTAGATCTTAGGTGTCTAGTAATGTAGTTTTTATTGGGTATTTAGTAGTTTATTTTAATTTACTAGTTATTATGATAATTGTAAGAGCATTGAGACATTTGTATAATGCGTTTAAGAACTGTTTATTATTATTATTATTATTAGTATTAGTATTAGTATTAGTATTAGTAGTAGTAGTAGTAGTAGTAGTAGTAGTAGTAGTAGTAGTAGTAGTAGTAGTAGTAGTAGTAGTAGAAGTAGTAGTAGTAGTAGTAGTAGTAGTAGTAGTAGTAGTATTAGTAGTAGTAGTAGTAGTAGTAGTAGTAGTAGTAGTATTAGTATTAGTATTAGTAGTAGTATTAGTATTAGTATTAGTATTAGTATTAGTATTAGTATTAGTATTAGTATTAGTATTAGTATTAGTATTAGTATTAGTATTAGTATTAGTATTAGTATTAGTATTAGTATTAGTATTAGTATTAGTATTAGTATTAGTACCAGGAGCGTACCTATGTGATGGGTAGCGCACACAGGACAGTAGACGATGTGGCTATTTATAGTCGCGAAGTTCTGTTATGCGATTACGTTGTCTTTTGTTCTCTTGCGCTTTAGTATTTTTAGCAGTTTGAACCGTGTTAATTACAATTGTTCAGTGCATCCTGATTGGTTAAAAGTTACGGCCTTTGTTTCTTCTCGCGGGAAACACAAAGCTAAAAATAGCTACATCATCTGTTCTGCTGTTGGACAGACCTAATCTGGGATATGCACGCTCCTGGTAATGGGCTCCTGATAGCAGTTCAAACAAACAATGGTAACAGCCATTCAAAACACGCTTTTATTGAATCTATACTATATTATAACAACACCGATCAACTGAAACTGTTTTGTTTCGCAGATGATTCAATTGTAGAAGAAGAAGCTTTGCCTTACAATGGTAAGATTAGGAAAATATCGATACGCAGAAAGGCATGTTCAGTTTAAAAAATATTGGATTATGGGAGAAACCGATATCAGTTTTTAAGGGATTGCTAGAAGAACATATTTCGAGTTTCACGCTAGTTTATACAGCAATTGGCGTTGTTATATACAATGTTGCATTGTAAGCATAAGTCGTGCTTACCCCACTGCCAAGTAAAAATAAAAGAAAGATACCTTTTGAAATAGTTTCGCCTTCCCGTTCAACACCGCTCAGGGTCTAAAATAACTGGTAGGATTTGCTACCTTTGTAAACCAATCTCGATCTCGAACTGAAAGTGCTTAGACCTTCACGTCTTCTCAGATAAGGACATTCTAAAAATAGTAGGCTCATAACTGCATGCACACATATTAACAAAGTTAAATATATAAGGTTGATTTACTTTCACATGTAGGTAAACGTCTCTTATAGACGAATCTTTGTTTACGTTTTTTCCTAAATTAAACTTCAAGCTACAAACAAACAGACTACATCAGTTGAAAAAAAATAAACTTACTAATCAACGAAAATGTGAGATTGATATGTTCAAATTTTTACTGAGAAATTGAATTTTCAAAACTGTCAATGGCTGGGTGGCAAGAGTTGCTGACAGCCATACATTCTTTGTAAATTTTGAGATTTTTAAATGCTCATTCCTCAGAATATATTTATCATATCACTCTCAAATTTTCGTTTATTATTAAGTGTGACAGGCTCTTTCGATTTACGGACTCGTTTGTTTGTATGTACGTCGCTTGAAGTTTGATGTATGCTAATGAGGAAAAAATGTAAACAATGACGTCAGCAAGGATTGGCATATAAGTAAATAACAATTATGATTTTTGTTTCAGATTCGTCTTTGACGTGTAACACAAGCGAGTGGTGTAACTGGAAAAACATCAACCCTGGATTATCCTGGAAAATAGTGACATCAAATGAGCTCTACAACTTGACGAACACTATTAAACACCCCAAAACTTTCACTGGTACTGGTTCTCGTGTTTTGCATCCTTTCTTCATTTTCACGTCTAGATTATTTTCATGGCCTACGTCATGATATGATTATGGACCTACGTCATCGTTCATAGAGGGGTCTCGCAAGACGTCACATGTTTTTCGTAAAGACGCTCTTTCAGATTTCAGTTCGGTTTACTTTCATTTTAAAAGAATACCTTCCCACGGTCTCGGTATCGAGTGATCTCGTAAATATAGACCACGAGTGGCTGCTTACATAGCCGCAGCACATGTTTTATATCTAATGATCTGTATATTATATCTGTTTGAATGTGATCTACATAGCATTAAGGTTCATCGTTACTCGGCCATAATAATCAAGCAAGAAAGGAGAAGATCTGAATCTCTGATGAGATATCCGGTTAACCATTGAGCTTCCGTGACTGTGCTTAATGTTGGATAAAATTTTCCAAAAATTCTTCGACATCTTATTTATTTTTGCTTTGTATGAAAGATTGACGGTGAAGCCGCTATCAAAATATAGTATCTTCCTTAAAAAAATGTCATTTTATACTCAAGATAACTACCATGTCAGTCTCACTATCTTGCTGTACTGCTCCGCTTTTTCAACAGCTTCCAACTCTGCGAATGCAAATCGCCAAAGATGTTTCTCCTATAACTCATCCGATGTGCTGGAGATCAAAGACATCCCGTCACTCATGGAGACAACATTGTGTGTCTGGGTATATACAGCACGTCCAGGGTTAACTGTGCAATACCTGAGATCTACTCCTACTGAGCTAATATACATGGGTCTTTATGCTACTAATGGAGGAATAAATACTACGCTTATGAGAGAAACGAAGTAAGAAAAATAATATAAAAGAACTTGGCACCGATTAAATAAAAAAGTTATACTTTAGAGATTCTTTGCAATTTGAAAAATAGTTGTAAATATAGAGTAAGGTGATATCAGAGATTTACGTCTACAGAGTGTACACAAAGTGTCCCATAATTATCATATGACATATGCACTTTCCTTATTTCACCATTTACAAAAGTCACTGAGGGCCGGAAAAGTCCGGGAGATATGGGCATGTACATAAAAGCATGTGACCGATGACGTAATCGTTACAACATCACTACTAAGTGATTTATGGAGACCCAATACCATGCCTGTCAAAGTTTGAACCGCCTGCCATTAGATATGAGGGAGAAATAGGCATGTACTAAAATCACGTGACCGATGACGTCATCGCTACGACATCATTAAGTAAATCATGGGTACCCAATACCATGCCCAGCTGTCAAACGTTGAACTGCCTGGCATTATAAATGACAGAGATATGAGCATGTACTTAAAATCACGTGACCGATTGCGTCATCATTATGACATCAAGTGATTTATGAGGACCCAATACCATGTCTGTCAAAGTTTGAGCCACCTGCCATTAATATTAAGCGAGTTAGCCATGAACACGTACAAGGGGTTTACGTCACTATCGGCGCATGAGCACACATCTCCTACATAAATGAGTAGACGCATATCCCACATGGTTAACACAGCTGTTTGCTCACGTATAAATACGGTAGCGGTAACTTTACTTTTAATAGTGACGACGGGATGTAGAAAAGTGTTTTCTCCCGAAATTTTGGTGTTTACTATTTCCCTTGTTCGCCTTGTATTGTTTTTCACAACCAGATTTTTGAAAAATATAATGACTTTAGAGTTCCGTTCACGCCGAACGAAAAATGATTAGATTTACTTTCTTACGTTCGCGTTGTCTTTTAAACGTACAATTTGGGGCTTTCATGTTGTATTTTTGCAGAGAACGGTGAAAGTGTAGGCGACTGCGTGCATTTTCACGTGCAGTTATTGTATTTTGTAATTAAGGCTATTGTTTTATGCCATCGTCCTAGACGTTGCCGTCGTGGTTGCTAAAGGTCCCTAGTCGCAAGTAGGGAAGTGGCGATGAGGACTTGAGCAACGTTAATTCCAACAGCAATTAAAAATGTTCCGCATCGATCTTCATTTAGTAATTAACTCAAATATCGATTTTTATTATCAAGTTGCATTCCAAGCATTCCATTCTACTAACAGCTTAGTGAGTGAGTGAGTGAGTGAGTGAAACGATTTCCCCAACCATCTCGATAACTCGTTTCTGCGCTTGCGCGCATCCACGAGTTAAACACGAAGTTCCGGTATAAAAAAAAAAGGGGGGGGGGGGCTTTTAAACCTTAAAAACCTAGCATTTTAAAGGAGAGGCTGATATGCTCGCTTGCTTTCTTCACTGCTCGGCAATTTGAATTTTAAATTTCAAGCTTGCCATGCGTGAAAAGATGAGGGGCTACCCCATTTATACCATTTATACCCCATTTATTACGGTATAATATGTATTAAGTTAGAACTCCATGCTCGCCATTTGAATTAATTACACTATTTGCAAAATATCTCTTGAAGAATATAGGATTTTGTTGAGATTATAATGTACATGTATACGTACGATGGATGACTAGTTCCTGTAAAAAAAAATGGTGTTGGTCTGCGTCGGAGAGGAAGATAAACACTGTCTGATATAATCAACTAAAAGTCGAATTCTCTCTTTCGCTTTAACGAAGGGCTACGAGCTCGTTTCTGTGTGGCCGTACATGTTGAGGGACTATCAGCTGATAGTTGCCCGCAGAAATTTTAAGTTAAAACAAATATTGGCCCGAGAACGAAATTCGAGGACTTATAAGCTAGTTTTAAGAACATCAAATTTCCAACTATTAGGCTGATTAAGTCACGAGACAGAAACACCTTTTTGTCTTTATTGTCCAACACAAACTTTTTGAAAGTGCTCACTTGGCACTATTATACAAATAGAGTGTGTCCGTCGAGGAACTATCGGCTGATAGTTTCTCGCAGAAATTTGATGTTATTAAAACAAATATAACCCTGAGAACGTAGTTCGATGGCTTTTATATGCTAGTTTTAAGAACATCAAATCTCCAAGGGAAACCATGAGCCAATATATAGTTCCAATACAGACACACTATTTGCCGTTATTGATCGTTTGCATTGACGTCACAAAAAAATTGCCTCAAGAAAAAACTTATATTACTAAAATATTTTTAATGCTGTGTATAGAACAGGTAAAAATATAGAAATGACCGAAATTTTGGAGCAATAGAGTACTTCGTAACCGAGCTGTCGGCCAAATAATATTAGAACAATTTAGTGTAATTATAAGTATGCGGCGGCCATGTTGGTGTACAGCTTTAGTACACCAAGATGGCGGCCAAAAACGTACTCTACAAATAAAGCTGTTTTCCCCATCAATATGATTAACATTCACTTCAAAACACTTTAGATATCACTTTTAAAGTTTTATTTAGTCTAACTTTTTAAATTGCCGAAATATATGGATTTCCTTGACATTTAGGAAACACGCTGACCTGGGCTGTCACAAAATTCAAAGTACTGTAACTCAAAAACAAATCACCGTATCGACGTAAATGTTTCGAAGAATACTGCCGGAGAATACTGATATCTAAATCATATTAAAAGAACAGCTTCATATATCTCATATTTTAGAATGTTGATGATGTCACATGCAAAGGATCTATTCACCACAAAATTATCTTCCGCTCACCGACGACAACTATCACGTCGCGTAATCAATTTCATACTATCAGAATCGGAGAATTTTGTGGGGAACTATAATGTCTTATAGTTGACTAGGAGCGTAGCGAGTAATAGCCAGTAGTCTAATTGTTTTAGTAGAAACTAAAAAGTTGTTCAATCTTTACACTGAAACAAGAACATTTTGATGAATTGGCCACCATTGTTTTAGATAGTGAGTAGCTTAGCCAACCAGATCAGATCGCAAGAATCGCAATAGAATACTAATTGGTTTCTGTAGTGTTATGTTAATACGTATGATGTAATGTATGACCCGCGGGATTCGGGATATCCCGAGAACATGTGCGCGTGTGAGAATAAACATACTGACTTGGGTCTAAGAGAGAATGGTCGAGTCGTTGATCTAGCTAGTCAATAACACAACATGGTGTCAGAATAATAAAGTTCCTACGACTCATTGTGGCCGCTGTAACGCCTTGGAAGTTGTGGAAGTCGAAATTGAAGGGAAATTTAGTCAAAATCTTCACAAATTCGTCGATTCAGAGGTTGCTCGAACCGACACTAGCGAAAGGAAATGGCGGCATATCAAATTTCTCCTCCACCTCAGATGAACTTTCAAGAGCCAGAAGCATGGAAAAACTGGATCCAAAGGTTTGAAAGATTTAGAACAGCTAGCGAATTGGATAAAAAGTCAGAAGAGATGCAGGTATGTACCCTAGTTTACTGTATGGGAAACAAAGCAGAAGACATTCTGAGCTCATTCTCCCTGCCAGACGGAGACGAAAAGAAATATGATGTCGTGAAAGAAAGATTCGAAACACATTTTGTGTGCAAGAGGAATGTTATCTTTGAAAGGGCTAAATTTAATCAACGCCGTCAAAGGGAGGGGGAATCTGTTGAGAGTTTCATCACTGATCTGCATAAGCTGACCGAAGGGTGCGATTACGGCAGTTTAAGAGACGAAATGATCAGAGACAGAATAGTTACAACTAAGTTGGATTAGCCGATGCTAAACTATCCGAGAAATTGCAGCTTGACCCGAAACTTACCCTAGAAACCGCAGTAAATCGAGCCCGCCAGTCAGAAATAGTCCATAAACAACAACATTTGATAAGGAGTGGGTTTCAGGAAGAGGAAAATATTGAAGCGGTTTTTGGCAAGCAAAACCAAGCACGCGCTCAGTGGCGCCGAAATCCACAGGGAGCCCAAAAGCCAAGCGTACCAAATAGAGATACCGGCACGGAGACTTGCACACGCTGTGGGAGAAAGGCCCATAGTAGAGAGCAGTGCCCAGCAAAAAAACGCAAAATGCCATAAGTGCCAAAAGATTGGACATTTTGCTTCTGAGTGTAGATCCGGAAAAGTTGGAGAAATCTGCGAAGAGGGAGTGTTCCTTGGCAGTGTAGATGCTCAGGGAGATAGCCCCTGGATGGTTGAGCTCAAATTAGCCAATTCCAAAACCATGTTTAAGTTAGACACAGGCGCCGATGTTACGGTGATCCCAGAGACAACCTATCACAAGTTTAAAGAAGAGTACCCACTTAGAGATCCAGCAAAGAAACTGTTTGGGCCAAACCACAAACAGTTGGGTGTAGTAGGGCAGTTTACAGCCAGCCTACAGCACGGCTCTAGTACCACTGATCAAGAAATCTATGTTGTTGAGAGCCTGAAGCATTCACTGCTGGGACGACCTGCTATTCGGGCGTTAGGTCTGCTGAAAGTTGCAATCGATAACCTTACCTCGAACAATAAGAGCGATCACAAATCAGAGTTCCCAGAGCTTTTCAGTGGACTTGGTAAATTAGAAGGTGAATACAAGATAGAGTTGAATCCAGGAGCCCAACCATTTGCCATACATGCTCCACGGAGGATACCCATACCCTTACGGGATAAAGTAAAGGCTGAGTTGAAGAGGATGCAAGACCTCGGGGTTATTACCCCCATTGTACAGCCAACAGAGTGGTGTGCTGGTATCGTCGTAGTCCCAAAACAAGACGGTAGAGTCCGTATATGTGTGGATATCACGAAGTTAAACGACAATGTAAAGAGAGAGAACCACCAACTACCATCAGTAGATGAGACACTTGGCTTACCTTATTATAGGAAATTAACAATGCACGTTGACAACGCGAAGAAAATTTACGTTACACTAAATTAACGCGAATTTTTCAAAAGTTAGGTTTACATGCATTAAATTAACGCGAATTTTTCGATAAGCATCTTGCTTTATTTACTGCGATTTTCATAATTCTGCAAACTCGCACTTTACATTTCTGAACGCCAAACTGCGTTTTGGCTTCCGTCAATAAAACCTTCCAAGACAAGTGCACGGATGTTTCTAAGTTTTTTTTAACCCTTTCACCACTACAAGCCGGAAAAGCGGCCAATATGAAGCATGTACCTGGGAAAAATTATTGCATCAAACCTAGACATGCTGGAGATACGATGTTGCGATACTATTTCAAGGGATGAATAACTTCAAAGTCAGAGCTATAACAGGGATCGCTTGCCTCTCCCACTTTGGAGAAAAACGCATTTGTTTTGGAGATCGCTGTTCGTTTCTTCGATTTTCGCGAATTTTGAGGAGCTGAAAATCGGCTCAAGAAAACCTTCCCATTTGCACTTGAAATCAAAAGCAAACACAAAATAACCACTCAGTCATTACAGTACCTTGTTTAATCTTTCCAACCAGCAGGTTTGTTTGCATAAAATCCACCAAACGACTGTGAAGCGTGCTATTCTTAATGCTGCACTTCTCTCCACCATGTTTTCCTGCTCCCCAACTCCAATTGCATGCTGGGTAATCAGCAAAAAAATCACAAGGTGAGCCCCCCTCTGGGACTCC
This sequence comes from Actinernus sp. WN-2022, assembly GCA_030867875.1. NCBI lineage: Eukaryota > Metazoa > Cnidaria > Anthozoa > Actiniaria > Actinernidae > Actinernus > Actinernus sp. WN-2022. The sequence continues at coordinate 118,600,718 of JAOWCC010001589.1, read as the reverse complement.
TGTAGGATTTTTTTATAAGTCTTTTACCCCTACAACCAAGAGCGGTGATTTGGACTCCAGCCGTTGCTTTAAAGTGACAAAAACACACCCTAATAGGTTGAGCAGGGGGAAAAGACAACCAACTGCAGAATTTCAAGGGTTTCAGTGAAGAATTATTTCATGTGTCCCAAAGCAGAAACACAAAAGAAAAACCCTATGAAACCCCTCACAAGGCCTACTAAAAGCAAACCAAGTACTTTTCAGCCGTCATCAGACTTAATGATGTCCTCTAGCTCTCTTACAGTGGCTTATTTGTCCAAAATTAGAGCACATTTCATTGGAAAACCTACAGAAGAAACCATACTCACCGCTGCCGAGTCTGTAGAATTCTGCCGAATGGCATCATGGGGAAAGTTTGAGCCCTTGGTTTAAAAAGTCAGCAGTATTTAACTACCCTGGGCAAGCCAAACTGGAACTGAGGGGGGAGGGTTGAGTTAGCACTCTGAATTTCACCAATTCAGCCCAAACGCTTCCGGTGGTGAAAGGGTTAAACACCACCCTACCCATGTCATGTGACCTGTTCTGTTTGCACTCAAACTTATTTTACAGGATGTTAGCATCCATTGTAGTTGAATAATGTCAATGGCATGTGAAATGACCTTATATTTTGGACAGGATAATTTTTTTACAGGTTATCTATGGCTGGAAAGCAATATCCTAATTATGGACAAGAAAAGGTGTGGCACATCACATGATTGGATGCATTAGCAACATGTCTCCCAAAAATGAAGTCACAGCAACTTGAAGATGCATATGCTGTGCTCAATACAAATCTTTTCAATGAACCTGAACTTTGAACCACCCCCTCTAACCTTAGTGTTGGTTCTGAATTAGTGTCCAATAAGAGAAGACTAGGGAAGTACATTTTTGCTCATAGCTCCTGTCTAGAAAATAGTTGCATCACAAAAGTTGGTCAAACAATTCATCACTCAGTGAGTATCCAAGTAAAGCCGATTCTGAATGAAAAGGACAGAAACTTATAAATTATATATTTTTTGTTAACCCTTTCACCACTACAAGCCGGAAAAGCGGCCAATATGAAGCATGTACCTGGGAAAAATTATTGCATCAAACCTAGACATGCTGGAGATACGATGTTGCGATACTATTTCAAGGGATGAATAACTTCAAAGTCAGAGCTATAACAGGGATCGCTTGCCTCTCCCACTTTGGAGAAAAACGCATTTGTTTTGGAGATCGCTGTTCGTTTCTTCGATTTTCGCGAATTTTGAGGAGCTGAAAATCGGCTCAAGAAAACCTTCCCATTTGCACTTGAAATCAAAAGCAAACACAAAATAACCACTCAGTCATTACAGTACCTTGTTTAATCTTTCCAACCAGCAGGTTTGTTTGCATAAAATCCACCAAACGACTGTGAAGCGTGCTATTCTTAATGCTGCACTTCTCTCCACCATGTTTTCCTGCTCCCCAACTCCAATTGCATGCTGGGTAATCAGCAAAAAAATCACAAGGGGAGCCCCCCTCTGGGACTCCTGTAGGATTTTTTTATAAGTCTTTTACCCCTACAACCAAGAGCGGTGATTTGGACTCCAGCCGTTGCTTTAAAGTGACAAAAACACACCCTAATAGGTTGAGCAGGGGGAAAAGACAACCAACTGCAGAATTTCAAGGGTTTCAGTGAAGAATTATTTCATGTGTCCCAAAGCAGAAACACAAAAGAAAAACCCTATGAAACCCCTCACAAGGCCTACTAAAAGCAAACCAAGTACTTTTCAGCCGTCATCAGACTTAATGATGTCCTCTAGCTCTCTTACAGTGGCTTATTTGTCCAAAATTAGAGCACATTTCATTGGAAAACCTACAGAAGAAACCATACTCACCGCTGCCGAGTCTGTAGAATTCTGCCGAATGGCATCATGGGGAAAGTTTGAGCCCTTGGTTTAAAAAGTCAGCAGTATTTAACTACCCTGGGCAAGCCAAACTGGAACTGAGGGGGGAGGGTTGAGTTAGCACTCTGAATTTCACCAATTCAGCCCAAACGCTTCCGGTGGTGAAAGGGTTAAAGCCGAAAATTTGGGTTTGAAGCCTAACTAGACCCTATCAATTCAAAAGATCTTTCAAAGCCTCACGGTGAAATCACCAAGAGCTGCTCACTCGTTTGATTGACGGAAACCAAACCGCAATAGTGACTCTGAAGAGCCAATAGAGGAGTCATGAACTAAAAAGGTTTTGAAATGAAATAAAGGTGCTTTAAAATAACAATGTTGTAAAATAGCGTGCATTAAATTTACATCGACATTAATTAAGATACATTAAATTAACGCGAATTTTGTAAAATCGCGTTAATAAAGTGCATTGTTAATTTCCTATAATAAGGTACTTAATAATAATAATAATAATAATAATAATAATAACGATGTTTAGACAGGGTGCCCATATCTCCGAGGAGTTTTTCAATGGGGCCCTGTGTAACATAACTAATAAAGTAAAATAAAGTTTAAAGAGAATAGTTACAACTAATTAATAACAATGATAAGTAAAAATTGATAAAAATGTATATACAATAAGAAATCTAAAAAGTTAAAAAGTAAAATGCGCTTTAAAATTGGCTAATGAGTTCGATTCTCGTATTTCGGATGGGAGGGAATTCCACTCATCCAAAGCCTGATAGGTAAAACAATGCTTTCCCCAGTTTGTTCTTGCTTGTTTAAGATGGGCATTGTTTCTCTGCCTAGTGTTATGATTATGTACATCTTTATTTAATAAAATATCAAAATCGAAGTCAATTTGACTGTTCATAAGTTTGTAAACTAGTGTACATCTGTGTGCTCGCCGCCGTTGACTAAGCGTCTTCCAACCCAAAGTCTGGAGGGCTTCTGTTGAGGACGAGAAAGGGGAGGCGTCTAAAATCACTTTAGTAGCCTTGTTCTGGACTATTTGTAAACTATTCATGATGGTAACATTGTCTTTATCCCCCCATACGATATCAGCGTAATCTAAAATTGGCAATATCAGGGCATTATATAGAGTTAAACGGGCTCGCCGGGGTAGTAAATGTCTAATACGTCTTAAAAGCCCAATGCGTTGATTGGCCTTAGATATAATAGTGTCAACATGATCGGACCAAGTCATGGTTTGATTAATAGTGACTCCTAAATATTTGATTGTATTGGTCCGATCAAGTGTGACACTATCTATAATAAGCGAGACACTACCACAAGACTTTAACTTGTGAGCACTTCCAATGAACATAAAGTTCGACTTTTTGATGTTTAGAGTCAAAAGATTGTCATTAAACCAATTTGCAACATTGGCTAAATCACTATTTAGCTTCATTTCGATATCCTTGGGAGATGACGAAGAGTAATATATAACAGTGTCGTCGGCGTACATGGAAACTTCACGAGTTGAGACAGTTTGGCAAACTATTGATGTAAATAAGAAACATCAAAGGGCCGAGTATACTTCCTTGAGGCACCCCGACTGGGACGTGATTACAAGATGAATGATTGTTGTCGACAACTGTGACTTGGCGTCTGTTTGACAAATAGGAGTCGAACCAATCAGTGACGTGATCTGAGAGGCCAATAGATTTGAGCTTGGAAAAGAGCAGTTTATGATCGACAGTGTCGAACGCCTTGGTCAAATCCAAGAACGCTGCGCCAGTTATGCAGCCCTTATCCATATTCTGCAAAATACTATCGGTGACGTGGGCAAGCGCAACAGCAGTAGATAGCTTCTCCCTAAATCCAAATTGCTTACACGTCAAAAGGTTATTCTTATTCAGGAAATCATAAACTTGAGTGTGAACTGCTTTTTCGAGAATCTTGCTTATTGGAGCAAAAGTCTTTAGTAAACTTGATGCCAACAGTGGGTTTTGGCAAATTCCCTTGGCCAAAGAATCAGTCCCACTGACCACGTTTATAACACCCTTTGGAAGATTTTGCTTCGAACGTCTTCCGTTCGGAATAAGTTCTGCACCAGAACATTTTCAAAGACGAATGTCTCAAATTCTAGAAGGATTAGAAGGAGTCCTGTGTCAAATGGATGACGTGTTAGTGTTCGGAGGCAACCAGGAGGAACATGATAAGAATCTGACAGCAGCTCTACAGAGACTCCAGAGAGCAAAGATAACCCTGAATCCCAACAAATGTGAATTCTCCAAGAGTTCAATCAAATTTCTTGGGCACATCATCAGCGCACAGGGGGTTTCTGCAGACCCAGAAAAGGTAAAGGCCATTCAAGAACTGAAAAGCCCGACATCAATTCCAGAAGTCAGACGATTTCTTGGGATGGCCAACCAACTCGGGAAGTTTCTGCCCGATCTAGCGAACACAAGCAAACCCTTGCGGGACCTCCTCAGCAAAAAGAACACTTGGACGTGGGGAGAGCAGCAGGAAACAGCCTTTAAGAAGATTCAAGCAATGCTGACCAGTGCCCCAATACTCGCCCAATACGACCCTAAAAAGGAGACACGTGTAACTGCAGATGCTTCAAACTATGGGGTTGGCGGTCTTCTCACTCAGATGCAAAGCAACGGCGAGTGGAGACCAGTAGTATATGCATCAAGCTCGATGACAGACACCGAGAGCCGATATGCTCAGATTGAAAAAGAGGCTCTAGCTATCGTGTGGGCATGTGAGCGTTTTCGAGAGTACCTGATTGGAACGTCTTTCCACATACACACAGATCACAAGCCTTTGGTGCCTCTCTTTACGAGCAAGAATCTAGATGAACTGACGCCTCGCATCCAGCGGTTCAGAATGCGTCTAATGCATTATTCATATAGCATTTCACACATACCCGGAAGTAGTATAACGAGCGCTGACACACTATCGAGAGCTCCACTAACTGTAAAACCCTCTACCAAGGACGAGGAGTTACAATTGGAAGCAGAACTGCTTGTATGCTTCACAGTGGACAGTCTGCCAGCGATGCCTACCCGACTTCAGGAGATAAGGGACCTACTACAAGAAGATGCTGTTTGCAAAGAGGTAACGGGGTATTGTGAACACGAGTGGCCACCTAAGTGGAAGATAAAGGGAGCAGTGAAAGCATACTGGCCCGTTCGTGCAGAACTAACTGTACAGAACGGACTTTTGATGAAAGGGAATCGTTTAGTTATTCCATCGCAATTGCGTCTCGAGATACTGGATAGAATACACGAAGGTCATCAGGGAATCGTGAAGTGCAGGGAAAGGGCTAAAGCCTCAGTGTGGTGGCCTGGCCTCAGTATGCAGTTGGAAGATCTTGTTCACAGATGTCAGAGATGCGCTAAAGAGAGGATAAACACACGCGAACCACTGATTCCATCGCAAATGCCAGAGCGTCCTTGGCAGAAACTGAGTGCAGATTTGTTCGATTGGAAGAACACTATGTATCTAGTGGTGATTGATGATTTCTCACGCTATATCGAGATGGCTCGCTTGACAAGCACAACGTCAGCAAGTATTATCTTATACTTGAAGTCCATTTTTGCTCGACACGGGTGCCCAGAAATCCTGAAGTCGGACAATGGACCTCAATTTTCATCAGAAAGATTCAAGCGGTTTGCAGAAGAATATGCATTCCAGCACGTAACAAGCAGTCCAAGATACTCCCAAAGTAACGGGGAGGCGGAACGTGCAGTTAAAACGACAAAGAGTATCTTGATCAAGAACGTCTTGGAGAAAGATGATGACCCATACTGTGCACTGTTGATATACCGTACTACCCCACTGAAGAATGGATTCAGCCCAGCTGAACTCCTCATGGGAAGAAGGCTTCGTACCACTTTACCGATGTCAGAAACACAGCTTACTCCCAATTGGCCTGATCTCAAGGAAGTAAAGAGAAGAGAAGAAGAGGCGAGAGCAAAGCAGAAAGTCAACTATGACCACCGACATCGAGTGAAGGAGCTTCCCAGACTACAGCCAGGAGAAAAGGTGTGGCTAACTGATTGCCAGAAACAGGGAGAAGTAATTTTACCAGCCCATACTCCAAGATCGTACATAGTCGGTACAAACGAGGGAAACATGCGCAGGAACCGAAGTCATCTGGTCCAGATCCCTGATGCAACAACTGTAGAGACTAGAGAGAGTCCCACATTCACACCAGATACCACAGCTGATGATGCAGATGTGGCCCACGGTTCAGCAGGACCAGACGTTAAGCTTGAGGTCGGCACAAGGACAAGATCCGTAAGACTCTCAGTCCCTCCAAAGAGACTTGACCTTTAGAACAGTTGTTCAGATATACGTTGACTTGTTCCACCCGGTTAGGGGAGATGTAGTGTTATGTTAATACGTATGATGTAATGTATGACCCGCGGGATTCGGGATATCCCGAGAACATGTGCGCGTGTGAGAATAAACATACTGACTTGGGTCTAAGAGAGAATGGTCGAGTCGTTGATCTAGCTAGTCAATAACACAACAGTTTCTACTAAGAAATGTTAGTTTCACTCGACACAAATACACTTTTCCAATAAAAACTGCCGATGAAATAACTAAGGAGATGGGAAATATTAAGATTAACACTGATCCAACACATGTTATTATTCACGTAGGAACGAACAACCTACCGACGGGTTCAGTAGATTCATGTGCGTCAAAAATTGAAGCCCTTGCAAAGAGCGGTTGCTTGTGTTAGGTGAAATACCTCTTTATAGCTTATTCAAATAATATACTGGAAGGTGTTTGTGAGGAATGTCGTATCAAAGTAAGCGGCAGTAATGAATGGTAACATAATTATGATGGTCATTAATGAAATTGGTACCAATTGATATGACTTTCTCAGGTCCACAAATACGTCGATAACTGACAGTAGGTGGCATCACTTGTGTCTGCTGGCATCTTTCAAGGCAGGACGATGGTCTTTCTTTAAAGACGGTGCGAAGGAGAACTCAGGATATATCATGGACCGAAATATCAGAACGGGAGGTTAGTTTTTAGCATTTGGGCTTATAGGCACTTTAACAACAAATTAATTTACGAGGTGTTGGTTGTCAAAATACGGATAAGTATGTAGTTAACCTTAATTGAAACAGTTTTAAGGTCCATAATTGACTCATAATAGTTGTGGTGACACACACCATGGGTTTGTGATGTCACAGCGAAGAAACAGTTGAACTCGGTGGACTCCATGATACCGTGGTCTTTTGGCCGCAGGACTTTCCGGACTGGATGGAGAAAAAAACCCGTGAGAGGCATTGCTTTCTCTGCTCATAAAAATGTAAATCTGAAGTTTCGCACATACCGGTAAGTGGATAACCCTTCTGGAGCTGAGCCGTGCTAAACTATATAAACTTTGAGAGATAGTAAAATGGGGGTTTGGCACACCTGTCAAACGCTGCATTGCCGCCATTTTGTTTTTCTCCCATCTCGTTTTCGCATCGTCCCCAGCCTGTCCCACCCCTGTATTCTCGGCGTGTCTGTCCGGCCACTGGTTCAAGGCTGTAGTCGTATGTTATGGGAGCATCACGAAGATTTCCAACGAAGACGATTTCGACGAACATTTCGATAGGGGAGGGTTAGTATATTCCCCCCCAAATACAGTGTTTGACCAGTGACCCAGACCCCCACCCCACCAAAATACGAATCTTCGTTTTGGGCCCCAGACCCTATTTTGCAAAATACCGTGTTTGATCGGTGTGCCAGAACCGCGAGCTGTGTTGTCACCGTTGCGCCAGAAAATCTATAAGCTGTTTGCCAACGGTGCGCCAGAAAATGCACAAGCTTGGAACACGAATATTTTTCATTCTATTTGAATGTATGTATACCCATAGCATATGGCTGCAACACAGAAAAACGTTTCGACGAAAGAAGTTTCGACGACAACCCGAGTAGCGTCCATTTGGACTACCTTTCAAGCGATGGGCATCCGAGCCGAGAAAAGGATCGCCCGCCCTCCCCCCCCCCGCCCCCGCCCCCATATACTCCTGGAGAATACGTACGACAACAGCCTCGTGTGCGACATATCTAAACTGGACTATTGTGCGGGCCACCGTGGACCAACGGACTTGCAGTCGCTAGAAGGGTTGCCCATGTTCGTGGACGACCTGTATGTGGATGGATGCCTCTACGTAGCCCAACTGGTTCGAAGAGTAGATCGAGTGCACCTGTCTGTGGAGGAGCAGGGACATGCCAAGCGTATAGTAGCACGAGTCCAGTCTTACCTTCGAGCCCCTTTTGGAACCACCCCCCCCCCCCCCCCCATCTACCAACGTCCATCGTGCACACCATCTCTCTCGAATCCAGTGGAGTCCTAGGGTGTACGATAGGTCGAATCGAGAAGGATACAAACGGACACATCCTACAAAGATGGCAGGACCTCCACCCCGAGGAAGTCGTGGAAGGCTACTTCGTAGCGAACGTGGACGTGTCCGAATTGGGTATAGACCATTTCCACGCGAATATAGCCCAATTCCAAAAGTACGTACCTCCATGGAATGGGATTCGGATTGTATTGCATCGACTATACCCAGGACTTCTCTGGAACCCTCGACCGAAGTACGCTTGTCCACCACCTGGTCCAAACCCAGAATATGCGTGTACAAGGGACCTCTCCCACTATGGACAACGACGCACCCACGATATTGCATGGACAACACGAACTCTGTTGGAAAGAACGTCTGTCCGTGGATAGAGACCATCCCGTCTGGAAAGACGATCCACTACAAGTTCTACAACAAGATAGCATCCAATTTTGAAGCTGGAGAAATCTGCGAACCCTTCGGTGGGCACCTAGCAGACTACGCGAACTGCCTGAATACCCATTTGCGTTCGACTTTCCTCCACCCTGATGTCCAAGCGAAAGGATGTATGCGAGTGGAGGTATCGCTGTATGCCTGCAAGGTTGTAAAGGAGATATGTATAGAAAGTGGCCGCATGCCCATTGAGGAGGCGGTAGCACGCGTGAAAGGATCCCAACTATTCCGCATCCAGCCAGATGCAGAACAATGGAGGGATTTTGCAGCGTGTATCGACCGGTGTACTGTTGTGGCGGATGTATCCTCTCACACGATATTTGTTGGATGGTATGCGCATACCAAAATGGGAAGGATTGGAGGCATTTGGGTATCCCCCAATGCTGCGACGTTTGACGACCCCACCCAATCGGAGAAAGCCGTCCAGTGGACCATGTCGGAGTTTGGATTCCATAGTTGTCCTATATTTCATATAGACATCCAAGAAACTACAGAAGAGGACATTTCCATAGCCCCTCTTCGTTGCTATACGTAGTTGGCAGACTCCAAGACTATTCTAGCCAGATCCAAAACACCCATGCAAGTCCACCAGGGTGCGAAGGACCCCACGAAGATGCTTCCCCTGACCACCACCATCAAATGGGAATGGAGGACAGAGAAGGACATGCATCGAATCGGGCAGTCCAAGCAAAGGTACCCCCAACACAAAGTAGAGACCCAAAGATGTATCTCGATGCTTTCTACAAGGGGTAGGATGGAGAGGCTAGCACGATTGCTGGAGGATGGAGCCATTGAGGAGTGGCGGGTGGAGCAGCAAGCCAAATTGGGTAGGGATGCCACCGACCGGTTCGAAGAGATCCAAATGATTTCCAACGCCCCAGAAACGAGGAAGCAACAGGAGGAACTGGAAGCCGAGGAACGAAGGGACGTTGTCGTAGAGACATTCGAGTCGATGGGGACGTACAAATTCGTAGACCTTCCAAACGGTACCCAAATCGAAATCCTCGGATTCCGCTATGTGGAGGCTCCATTCGGACGGATTGCATATACCACTCAACCACCATATGTGGCGGGAAGGTGTCAGACGCGGATCTACAAAATACAACATGCATGGCGGGAATGCAGTGGTCGACCGGACAGGACAAATCAAAAACACAGGATGCATGGCGGGGAACACCATGGAAATACAGCATTCGCATACACGTAGCACACCCGAACACAGCCTTGAACCAGTGGGCCAGACAGACACGCCGAGAATACAGGGGTGGGACAGGCTGGGGACGATGCGAAAACAAGATGGGAGAAAAACAAAATGGCGGCAATGCAGTGTTTGACCGGTGTGCCAAACCCCCATTTTACTATCTCTCACTTTCCGCGGCGCCTTGGTGTGGCCGGGTTCTTATTTAGTGCAGCAAATCCCCTGAAAATTCTCATAGAAGTCCTTTTGAACCGCAAGTGTTTTCTCGTAGCCTTATAGAAAACAAAAGGTGGATTGCTGAAGGATTATTTGTGGAGTCGCTTTGCCTCGCTCTGCTGTCTTTCTTTGGTCTTCCTCGACCGGAATGTCGAAGACATATTCGACGAAAGTTTCATTTTAAAAGGTATACATACAAAAATTAAGATAACAGAAAGTCAGTTAAACATATATATCTGGAAATAGTTACACGATGGCCTAAAATAGAAATGGCTTTCTAAAGATTCGAGAGACACAACAACAACGCTATTTTTAATCTTTCTGATTTAATTTTTGTGGACCACGATATTGATGCGCGCGCGCAATGATTCATGGGCTCCGACACAGGATCGTTAAGACATATATGGACAAAGGTATTTATTAACACGGTCTTAATTTATTTTTCATGCCATAAAAAAGGCTGATAATATTTTGATAATACTTAGTGTCATTTTATTAATTAAAATGGTACGTTGTATGCCTAATGCACTAGAAAATCTGGACCTCTTCCATGCATTGGAAATAAGTTGGAAACTTGTTGGAAATTCTAATTTCCAACACATTTCCAACACATTTCCAACAGATGGAAGAGGTGCAGATTTTCCAGTTAAGAATGACACGTCCAATGCATGGTTACATTTAATATATTTGTTCACTTGCTCTCCTCTGAAGCTGGTGGCCACGTTATTGTAAAATATCAACCTACTCCAGCCAATGCATCGACCACTGCCATAAGTTGTATCAGTGGTTTAAATATGTGGGGCACTGTCCTTCCGAAGGGGGAGGTGGTCCGTATGTCGTATGGATGTGGAAACGAGGCTGGTGACATTACATCTTGGCAGGATTTGAACAACGTATCCATTGGCGGCGAAGTTAATCAAGTCAATGGAACTTGCAAACAGCAAGGTAGTGAGTAAACACGTTGCACTTATGACGGATCATTTGTAATAATATCCATCCAAATTGAAAGGCTTCAAGGGCTACGATTTATTGACCACAGTAAATATTAACCTCTGGTGATTTAATAGGATAGCATTATTAGCAGACTGATTTTGAGAGTTTTAGGGTTCACTATTGCAATGACAGTATTTCAAAATTCAAGAGCAAGAAGAACGTCTATTACAAAATAGTTCTTGTTTAGTAAGCGGTCTCTCGGATATTGAGACCTCAAAGAATTCACAACTACAATGCATATAAATGTTTAGAGTGGATAGGAATTAAAATAAATTCCATTTTAAATCTTAGGAGAACACATTTTGGCTGTCAATACGCATGCGTTAGATTCAGCTGTGCTAGAGAGTCCTTGGTATGACAGGTCACGTGATTGGTTTGGAGGCTGTTTGAAGTTTCGTTACATGCTGATAGGTCCTGGTCCCCAGTCCTTACGCGTTTATCAAAGATTGAAATACAATGACACTGAAAGAATATTATGGATTGGCAGCGGTGACACTCAAGGCTCGTGGAGATACGGTCAGGCAGCAATAGGTGTAACGGTGGATTATAAGGTCAGTCCATAACGTTATAAGGTCGGTCCATAATACGACTACAAGAAATATGCCAAATGATGTTGTGCTAGGTGAAAATACATTAAAATTGGAATCTCGAATCTTGTCTGTAGATTCTTGCTAGTTAATGTGCGATATCTGCTTAACAAATTGCCTGTCATCTTTAATATGATTAAATAAATGCCATTACAAGTGACAGAAAAAAGGATTAAATATCGTTCAACTTAAACGACATGCTTGGTTGAAACGTAATATTTTGAATGATACTTGTTTACGATTCAGTTGGAAGATGACGCGCTTTTAAGGAGCATTCACAAATTAAAATTACTTGTAACTGGATGATTATAATTATGATTAAAAACCTTTTACAGATACTATTGCAAGCAAATGTCAGTGTAGGGCCTGGTTACATTGCTGTAGCAGGAATGTTTACGACCGCTGACTACTGTGATTATAAGCCTTACCATGCAGCACAAGGTAACGTGGCGTAAAGCCTTGAATTTGTATCATTCTTGTGAAATTGGAGGTTGTATATATACATCATTTCACAGTTGTGTCATACTTGAAATAGAAAAATGACTTCAGCTGACGACGCAAGAAAGGTCAAAATACTGTTTTATTTTGCCAATCGTGATAGTTACGGGATTTGTGCAAAAATAAGTATGCGATCGATATCACATCTCTATGTTACGTTCTTTTGAATCCAATATTGTTGATCAGCTGACAACAGAGTGTTAAACGTCATTAGCAAACCATCTAGCAACGCGTTATGGACTGTATTTGATGCGGCGGCAAGAGAAGTGGTACAGTACATGTCTAAATCAACAGCAGATCTCAGTATGAGAAATATCTTGAATGTAAAAATCGGAGCATATGTTTTTAGTTAAAGAGAAGGAAAGCCTATGACAGTTGATGCTCATGGTAACCCATGTGTTAGATCAGGTAGTTTAATATCAACGATAACGTAGTTTATTACTGATATTATTTTAACACTTTTATATTCTATAGCTTGTAACCAGACCCTAAGCAAGAGCAGTGGTTACATCGTATCTCCTCACTATACCACATATTACACTTTTATATTCTATAACTTGTAACCAGACCCTAAGCAAGAGCAGTGGTTACATCGTATCTCCTCACTATACCACATATTACACTTTTATATTCTATATCTTGTAACGAGACTCTAAGCAAGAGCAGTGGTTACATCGTATCTCCTCACTATACCACATATTACACTTTTATATTCTATAGCTTGTAACCAGACCCTAAGCAAGAGCAGTGGTTACATCGTATCTCCTCACTATACCACATATTACACTTTTATATTCTATAGCTTGTAACCAGACCCTAAGCAAGAGCAGTGGTTACATCGTATCTCCTCACTATACCACATATTACACTTTTATATTCTATAGCTTGTAACCAGACCCTAAGCAAGAGCAGTGGTTACATCGTAAGTAGTATAGGGCGCATGGAATTAGCCGGTTTTTTTGCGGTGTTATGCTATTTTTTGCGGTGTTATGCTAATGTTTGCGGTGTTATGCTAATTTTTAAGGCGCTCTCGTTAATTCAATGACGTCACGGTTCTATTGTCTTAGACTCATGAATAAAATGTGGCGCGCTCATGAATAAAGTGTGGCGCTCTCATGAATAAAATGCGGCGCTCTCATGAATATCTATTGTTCCTTTGGATGAGGTCATCGATCTATTCGGGCATGTTTGGAAGAGCATCAAACAAGTCTGGCATAAGCATTCCCGGACATCTGTATGAGTTTTTAACAAGGGAAAATATTTTCACTGAAAACTACCAAGCATTTGCTGAATTGTACAAAGCACACAAGATTAAAGGGAAGTTAAGGGAGTACTATTGGCCTGAGAAGAAGGAAGACACTTTGCTAACCTGTAATTCTTCACTAGATTTTTATTACTTACCCAAGCACATTATTGAAGGGGGATTTTACCACAAGAACACAACCGGAGACGGACTCGAAAAGATAAAAGTCTTTGACGAGTTCCCTAACGTGTGCAGAATCATTAAGAGTATCTTAATAGACTTGACCACATCCAACGCTGAGAAGATAAATTATATGCGGCTATTGATCCCAAGGGACCAACCCGTTTCTGTAAAACTATTCCAACATTTAGACATTTTTCCTAAGTATGGACACCTAAGTATGGACACCTAAGTATGGACACCATTTCCAGGAACTGCAGGAGGAGTTTGAGACAATGCAGAATGGTAGACAGGGAAAGAAACTATATGGTGTAGTTTCCTGTGATCACTGGGTTCAACGCTTAACCCGTGGGGAGAGTGCGTGATGCGACTTCGCGGTGTAGATGTTTCTACGTGGGATACAAATATAGAAACTATCCTTAAAGGGAAGTGGAGCGATCGATCCTACAAACCTGATGCTGAGCCAGAGTTAACTACATTCATGCGCGGATGGAAGACTGATGAATATCAAGTTCTGGCAGACCTCTTCTTAGAGTGTGTATCTAATGGAAACCTGAAATATAAACGATACCAGCGGAACACTAGCTATGGGGAAAGAATAGAGCTTGAAGAGAAGAGTCATATACTCTTACCTCATGACTCTGGATTGCATTTTTCTTATTTACCGTATGATCTAGTAGAGGGAGGGTTCTACGAGGTGTTCAGAAATCACTTTCAACTTTGCCTAGATTATTTAAAAGTTCACTGGGATTTTTACGAGATGTTAAAATTAATGTCGGCAGTTCTGTACGATCCAAATACTGAGGATCGGGAAAAGATCCATCACCTTCGTGCATTACTTCCTAAAGGAAAGATAGATGCAAAAACTTTGTGCAAGGCAAAGATGTTTGATGAACTATATATTTTCCCTGTCTATGGCAAAGAACTTAGGGGATTGCGGGATGCATCACTTACGATTGAAAAGCAAGTAAGCCATATGATTTTGTAAATACCTCTAAGTACCTTGTGAGATGAAATAAATTATTGGTGAAAGAACGTCTAAACTGTCTTTATTATTTTCCTTTACAGTTAATAACTCATAAGATAATTGTATACAAAATCCACTGTGACTCATAAGAGAAATTTTGCTATTGTCCTAAGGGATTAACGATAACTGAAGAGCCTATTGTTTGGAGGAAAACTCTTGTGATGCAAATTCTTCTCGAAAAACTGAACTAAATTACCATACGAATATAAACAAACCACCAGATAATTAAACAAAGTTTATTCAATCTCAAAAACACCAATTTTAAAAACAGTTCGTTTTCCTTATTCTCGCGGAGTTGATAACTTTCTTATTTCTCAGTTCTTGGGTTGATATAATGCACCGTGTTACAAAAATACACTGATTTATGTTTCATTGATTTTTTTCTTGTTGACAAATGCTGCTTACTGATTGCTTATATTAAAACGATGACAAAAACTTTCTTTTTTTGACGTTTTGCTTCTTGTAAATATGGTTTTCGTTCTTGAGTTGATAACATATGGACTTGTACCAAATGGTTGGATAATTTAACAAGATACTTTGATCCACAATTAGGTACAGGGCAGTTTTTCAAAGTCCGATTTTCCATGTTCACTCGTTGAAAGTTAGTATCAAATAGCACAAATCTACTTGATCGTCCCTTTTGTCGCCTTTCGTCCCGTTTGTCTCCTTTTGTCCCGCTTTTTTTCGTTTGAAAGTTTTTGTCATCGTTTTAATATAAGCAATCAGTAAGCAGCCAGAACTTGATATTCATCAGTCTTCCATCCGCGCATGAATGTAGTTAACTCTGGCTCAGCATCAGGTTTGTAGGATCGATCGCTCCACTTCCCTTTAAGGATAGTTTCTATATTTGTATCCCACGTAGAAACATCTACACCGCGAAGTCGCATCACACGCTCTCCCCACGGGTTAAGCGTTGAACCCAGTGATCACAGGAAGCTACACCATATAGTTTCTTTCCCTGTCTACCATTCTGCATTGTCTCAAACTCCTCCTGCAGTTCCTGGAAATGGTGTCCATACTTAGGTGTCCATACTTAGGTGTCCATACTTAGGAAAAATGTCTAAATGTTGTAATAGTTTTACGGAAACGGGTTGGTCCCTCGGGATCAATAGCCGCATATAATTTATCTTCTCAGCGTTGGATGTGGTCAAGTCTATTAAGATACTCTTAATGATTCTGCACACGTTAGGGAACTCGTCAAAGACTTTTATCTTTTCGAGTCCGTCTCCGGTTGTGTTCTTGTGGTAAAATCCCCCTTCAATAATGTGCTTGGGTAAGTAATAAAAATCTAGTGAAGAATCACAGGTTAGCAAAGTGTCTTCCTTCTTCTCAGGCCAATAGTACTCCCTTAACTTCCCTTTAATCTTGTGTGCTTTGTACAATTCAGCAAATGCTTGGTAGTTTTCAGTGAAAATATTTTCCCTTGTTAAAAACTCATACAGATGTCCGGGAATGCTTATGCCAGACTTGTTTGATGCTCTTCCAAACATGCCCGAATAGATCGATGACCTCATCCAAAGGAACAATAGATATTCATGAGAGCGCCGCATTTTATTCATGAGAGCGCCACACGTTATTCATGAGCGCGCCACATTTTATTCATGAGTCTAAGACAATAGAACCGTGACGTCATTGAATTAACGAGAGCGCCTTAAAAATTAGCATAACACCGCAAACATTAGCATAACACCGCAAAAATTAGCAAAACACCGCAAAAAAACCGGCTAATTCCATGCGCCCTATACTACTATCGTATCTCCTCACTATACCACATATTACACTTTTATATTCTATAGCTTGTAACCAGACCCTAAGCAAGAGCAGTGGTTACATCGTATCTCCTCACTATACCACATATTACACTTTTATATTCCATAGCTTGTAACCAGACCCTAAGCAAGAGCAGTGGTTACATTTTATCGCCTCATTATCCGACGTATTACACTTTTGTATTCCATAGCTTGTAACCAGACCCTAAGCAAGAGCAGTGGTTACATCGTATCTCCTCACTATACCACATATTACACTTTTATATTCTATAGCTCGTAACCAGACCCTAAGCAAGAGCAGTGGTTACATCGTATCTCCTCACTATACCACATATTACACTTTTATATTCCATAGCTTGTAACCAGACCCTAAGCAAGAGCAGTGGTTACATTTTATCTCCTAACTATCCCACGTATTACACTAACAACACATACTGTGACTGGCAAATCAACGCACCACCACGTCACACGATACGCCTTGAGTTCCTGGCCTTTGAAGTTGAGGATCACGTGACCTGTGCACATGACTACTTGGAGATACACGACGGCCGTGAGCAGTCGTCGAGATCGCTGATTGGAAGGTTCTGTGGTCATTCATATCCACTACTCGTGGCGTCTACGGGAAATGCAATGAGAATTAGCTTTGTATCAAATGACGTGATTGTGCGGACCGGCTTCAAGGCGAAATATCACTTTAAAGCAGGTACGAGCAGAACATTTGACTGACCGATTTTTCTTTAACATTACTGAAGCTATTAATCATGCACTTTACTACAGCAGAATGGTCAGTTTATTGATGCCCTTGGAAGGGGAATGGCTAGCTCGTGAGAAAAACGGTTGAAAAGTGCCGAATGTTTACTGGTTAAAGATGGAAGCCCAAATTATAATTATAATCTCCTTCCATGTCATCACCCTCTGATTGATATTATATTTATGTTTATTTTAGTTGCTGTCAAGAGAAGACCTGAATGCTTACAAGGTATATTCATTTATCTCCGTCACTGAACTTTACCTGACGTCTTAAGCGATCATTTGGTACTGCATGGTTACTCGGTGGATCATAACGTAGTTGAACTAACCTCCAAATACTTTCTCTGTAATCATACAATGTATTTCTGTAAAATTAAGTAAACTATCCTGTGGTGTGCCTCAAGGATCAATCCTTGAGCCCCTACTTATCATAATAATAATAGTGATATTTTACCAGGGAGCCCATGTCTCCAAAGAGTTTTTTCAATGGGGCCCTGAAACAAAATAAAACATTTTACAAATAAAAACAATATAAATAAAGGTCTAAAATTAAGCATAGATTCGATCATAATAGGTTTAAAAAGTCAAAATCGATCGGCGATGAAAACTATAATAAGAATAATACTATTAACAATTAAGGCGATGCATACACAAATAATTGGACTATGTCATTCATAAAATCTCTTTAAACTTATGTTTAAAAACAAATGGCCAAGAATACTTACTGCGGTACTCCAAATGGAACGTGTTTCGTGGATGGGAAGTTGTTATCTTGACATCTATTTGACAGATAGGAGTTCACCCAATCGAAAGAAGTCCGTTATTAACGATCTTCCACGCTGCCTCGAATTCAGTTCACCAAGAATGTATGCCGATGGTACCAGTATCACGCTTTCTGGTCATTGAAGAAAACCTTAAAGTGCTGATGAGCCCTAACCAGAAATAATTTATATGGGTGCAGTAAAGTGTTTCACATCTTGTTCAACTATTTTTGGGGTGATGTATGGTCGTGATATTGCTTTAAAATGTGTTACAAATCCTTGAAATGACGTCATTTAAGTCAATGTATGCTAATGATTTGAACATGAATTAAGTCATAACATTGAATATGTGTATTTTTTCAGTTGTTTTTCAGGCATCAGATATTTGATCCTTGCAATATTATTGAAATATCTTTTAATAAGTAGATTAATTTGACATAAAATCGGAGCAAAATGAGCTAAAATTAGCTTTTTACTTAAAAGACGTAATTGAAATTTGATTCCTTAATAAACGAAAATGGCTAAACGCTAATATATATATTTTTTCAATGCCTGTCATTTTGATTTCCACTTTGACCTTTAAATCAATGATAACTGGCTAGGGCTCATATGCACTTTAACAAAGATCTAATGAATGTTAACAACTGGCTACTTGCCAATAAACTCAGCCTCGACATAACAAAAACTAAATTTAGGCTCTAGATACAAACTTCAAAACATTACTAGGAGTCCTAAACTACAGATTAATAGCACCACAATTTCCAGAGTCACTCGGAATCCTAAAAGATGAAAACTTATCGTGATCAGAACATATTAATATCGTTGCAAAGAAAATTTCAAGTGCAATTCACGGCCTCAGACAAATCGGACATTTAACACACTTATAACAATATACAAATCATTAATCTTGCCTTTATTCGACTACTGTAATGTGGTCTGGGTAATGCAAATAAAGGTGACTTAGATCGTCTGCAAAGGCTGCAAAACAGTGCAGCAAGGGTTATATCGCTCAATCAAATTATGCGATCCAATCACATGTGATTAGAATTGCTGAAATGGACAATTTCACCAGCAGACGTTTGAAACACGAAATGATTCATTTGTATAAAATCATGGACAGTAAAATTAAGCAAACTATTCTGTGTGTGTGTGTGATTATCTCATTCGCAATTTACCAGGTTAGTTGAAAGCAATCATTACAACCTTAGAGGACATGAAGCCTCCTCTGCCAAAATCTGAACTAATATAGCAATAACATGACTTTTGAGGGCATATTGTTTATTTGTGGCCCGCGTAGTGTCATTTGCGCCCGAGCGTAACGAGGGTGCAAATGACACTACAAGGGACACAAATAAACAATATGTCCCGACAAAAAAGTCATGTAATTGTTGTTCTCATTATCATCAATATACAAGGCCAAATAACTGATAAAATACTTTATTACACATTTGGGGTTGATATCCGTGTGATAAAGCCGTGAATAAAAACCATATCAGTGAAGTGATACGATATCACTTCAGTTAGACTTGCTCAAGTCGAACTCGCTGAGTCACTTGGTAAGCGATTACTGGGTCAAAAAGCGAGTGGGAGAATCGAAGCGAGAGGCGAGTTGGCTAAGAAGGACTTTGAGAAAGTCTACACTTCACTGTACTATTGCTTTTAGAAATAAATTTTGTTATGCTAAATTTTGTGTTATTGTATTTACTTTAAATGTTCGCGATATGATACGAAAACCTCGTGAATAAAACGATATCAAGCTCTTAACATGTAATAATCTCTATTTACTGAATTATCATTCTGCATAATCAGCTTACTAAAAGCTGGGGGTGTACAAAAGTATTATAATAGTTAACATTGTTCTTAAAAACATAAAGATCTCTGAACTGGTGAACGCTTTTGGAATGGTTTCCTCGCGAAATCTGAATGGCCAACATCAATCGCACGATCCATTCTCAGCCAATCAGAAGCAGGGCAGTAAGTGTGTTTGCAGTCCGCTCGGTTCGTCATCGGGGCCGGGTTGTTCAAAGCCCGATTAGTGCTAATCCTGGATTAACTCTGCACAGAACCTATTGGTTGTCATGGAAATTAACCCTGGATTAGCACTAATCGGGCTTTGAACAACCCGGCCCGGGCAAATTTTTTTTTTGGGCCCCAGTTCAGATCAATGAGCAACTTTACCATGAGGCCTTGCGCGCCCAATCCAAGATGGCGGACAAAGATGGCGGACTTGGGGAAAGGAAATTGTTCTCGGGGTGGTGTTAGTAAAATTTTGACAACTGTGTTGACGTAATTCAAGAGACCACGTGATGTTGCCATAATAAAGGGAGGAGTGGGTCAGTAACAAATAATACGCAGTGGGTGGCTGGCGGCAAGTTTCATTTTCGCGGAAGATTACGAATTCGGCAGCGGCTTTTGCGCGGATCGTGGATTTTCAGTATTCTTTAATACTATTAAACCTGGATTGTTCTAACCGCTGGAGCCGGATAAGGGTTTGAAAAATCTCGACAACTCTTGTTTCATGAACAGTGCAATTCAGTACTTGTTCAGACATTTTTGCGTAGTTTCCGACATGTCATCAATCGAAAAGTTTAGAATTTTAAGTTTCCTAATTAAAAATTATAAGACCTTGTAAACTTTAAGTACTTTTCCCGATACAAAAACATTAGGCTATGTTTTTATAATTTTGTTGGTTGTGCGAAGCGATTATTTATATCTCGGTATATACAGAGAGATGACAAGGGGATCTTCTCAAATATGAAAGGTAATAAATACCCCTAAGTGCTAATGTAAAATAAACAAATTTCCTTATGCAAGGCACAACGATCAAAAGCGCATTACTCTTTCGTGTTCGCGTTTCACGACTTTATGATTTACGCGAACTTGGCGAGACGTTTTCGCGCGCTAAAAAATGTTTTCGGGACCGCAAGTAGCTCAATTAATAAAGGAATTTAAATTATAAGTAGTAGTACCTTTCTCTGACCTGGTACAAATGTAACAAATACATACATATATATGAATGTTGTTTTATAACTCTGCACAATGCATTGGCAAAGTAAATACGGATGGGCGAAACTAATTGGGGGGGGGGGGGGGGGGGGGGAGTGCAAAACAAAGGACTTTTTATTATAATATAATTTACAAATTAAAAATAATATATTTTATTATGATATCACGACAATATTTTTTATAAAATATACTTTGTTCCTTTTGGGGATTCTACCATTCTTCCGAAGTCTGAATCTGCCCCTGAAGTGTGTCTTCAGGGAAATTATGGGTTATCC